>LIEC01011991.1:164920-255697 GCA_001925005.1 Drosera capensis
AGGTATCTCAAAGATTTTTGAGAGGGAATTAATTACGAACTGTGTATGTGTTTTGATTGGGTGTTTTTGGGAATGTTTAGGTTTGTGTGGTGATTTTTTGGGCATGATTACCGCTGATTTGCGGTAGATGAACTAATCAACGTATAAGAATTTGATTTGGATGAATAACAAGTTGATATGATGATCATACGAGTTCATTCATTTATGATTATGAATCAATTTAAGATAAGTTTTGATAAGGTTTTATCAATTAGATTTCGATTCAGGTAAAAAAGTACTCATGATAAGGTTTTTGATAAATTTCAACATGCAAAAAAAGAGCATTTAATACTCCTTAATTATCATCTAATTGTATTTTCTCTTTTTTATAATCACTTAATCCTCTAAAATTTGAAAAAATATTGATTTTTGACATATGATCTCCCTAAATATATATACGGAAATACGGAGTGATTTAAAATCAGCCAATGTGATATCTTCATCTCGTGCACTGCATGAGTTTTTGTAATTGTAAGGTACAATTTATATGATGAAGAGTGACAGTACACCGAATGAATTATAACAATTTGTAACAGTGTCTCTTTCTAAAGTTGAGGGGTTTATGTCCGAAAACCGAAACTTCAGGATGTTTAAATATTATTTTTTCGTTTGAAACGTGAGAACTTTATCAATAATAATAGCGTTCCATCAGTGTAACTCGTCTATCTCATGAAGACTGACCCATACTCAAATGGAGTTGTTTCCTTTTCCTTTTACACAGCAAGTTTTTTAACCCACAGTGAGAGAATTAGCCGGTGATCTGTGTGAGTGTTTGTGATACTGGTATCATAGAGTGAGCAGCAAGCAAGGTTGGTTGTGAATGGTGTAGACTAGTGGTGGGCTGGCGCATTGATCCTGAACTTGCCCCGTCTGTCATTTTGCAGGAACTTTTTAATGTCTCGTTGCGCCCCCTCCTATCCAGCGATGCCTATGGCTAACCATAAAGGGTTCTCTTGGGTGGTACGGTATGTGGTCCGATCCACAAGCACGATCCTCTAGCAAGAACAATGAAGGCGTGTCAACGAAAGTTTACATCCATCGGAATTTTGGTAATGAAAACGTTGATTGTGTTTTGTCATATGACGGGTCATAATGGATAATATCTTCTACGTTTGTGATGTGTATCAAATCACATCTTATTTGAACTTAAAACGCACACTTGTCGATGTTCTTCACGTTTAGGCTAAAGAAGTTCACCGGATCACTCTTGTGAATTGTGATCTGCAACTCTTTTATTCAAGTTCGATATCTTAAGGTCACATTCTAAGTTGTGGCAATTGTTGAACAGGATCTGTATTCTGTATATACATAAAGAAAGGAGAGACTTTAAGCGGAGCAGACTTCCTTTTCCCCATTCACTGCAACAAATACAGAACAAAACGAAACAAAAAACGGTACAATTTGCAGTGAAAAAATGGTGTGTAGGGCGCGCACAGACAGCAGCAGCAATCAATGCCGTTGTTTTCTCCCCTCGGCTAGCATAGTGAATGGACCAACTTGATTCAGCAAGGCATCTCTCCCTGTCTTTGAAAACCACCGTTTCCTATATTACGGGCCCACGGAGACCGGAGGGTTCATCGGGGTAACACTTGATATCGTCCGTTAACATCGGTTTAGCTAGTCGACCCATGTCTAATGTTCGGGGTAAGGGAAGACATTGTTGCGACTAGAATCATTGTTTGTAGCGATATAATTGATTCATCAACAACTGAAAAAGATCTTGACGCAAGGTTGTCGAGAAGTTGGAGTTGTGATACTGATTTCTCAATTAAGTTACGGTGTTCATGGCTCGACAACTGTTGCAAGTAGTAAAGGGGGAATATGTAAAGTTTATACATAAAGGTGATACTTAGGCAGCCGATAGACGATCAAGTACCCGCTAAGTTTAATCGTTATATGATCCTTTATCCTAAGATCAAACTTTGACCTTTTTCAACTTTAGGGCAGCTGGACTTGTAGTGCTTTTTGGCTATGGATCATGAATTCATGATAGATTGTAATAATTTGAAACTTTTTCCTTCGAAAAGAGTACTTGTTTCACCGTAATCAATTGAGATTGTCGTTTTTATCGGTGCTAGCGAGCCAGTTTAGGTTTGCAAAAGCCAACAACCAAAACGGAAACCCATTAAAATCTTCGGATAATGAAACGTGAGTAAAACAGGGGAACAACTACTGCCAAGTAGCCTCGCATTGAGTGTTGAAATCAAAGGCCAAAAAGATTCCATGAAAGTTTTGAAGTATGCAAGGCACATGCTGTAGGGTATAAAATAAGAGGGATTTGGAATTTGAACTCTTGGGCAATCTTTTGGCTTTATACAAGTGACATGACATTAATTGTTTTTAAGTTTTATGAACGATGTTTAAAATATACTCAAAACTCTTGGGTTCTATAAGATAATTACGATAATAATAATTCGATGAATATAAAGCTTGAGTACAGTGGCATATACCAATGAATCAACATATGTTGACTGTTCATATCTATTGGTTTGGTTAAACGCTCTCTCATAAGAATAAAATACTCCATGAGAAGGAATTGAAGGCATACGGAGAAGTTGCATTTTTTCAGCACCAAACAAGCTGAGAGCGCCCAAATTGTACCCATCTGTTCTCATTGCCCAAATTTGTTCAGGCAATGTTCTGCCCATTGTCAGTCTCACCAAAAACTACCCTGTCTCCTCCTCTTCTCTCACTTCAGACCATAGCCATGAAACACTCACCTCTTCTCTGCCTTCAACTCACACTCCTCATCCCTTGTAACTGACCCTTCCATGCGCAAATTCACATGAATCGGAGCAAGTAAACTCACATTTTAGACCAACCCAGTTGAATTTATCATGTGGGTATTCATGGGTTCTAGTCAAAATCGAGTCTTTGATCAAAGGGCTTTGTGGGTTTTGATTGATTTTGAGTACTGAACTCTGTGTGGGGAAGTCAAGACTCGGACGGGTATACCCGAGCTGTTGTTGTAACTGTGTGGGGGATAACCCAGAGGGTGACGGGAATACGTGAGTTGTTGTAACTGTGTGTGGGGAAGGAAGATCATGAGTCAGCAGCAGAGGGTTGTGGTGGTTGCTGTGAGAGCTTCAAAGGAGATTAGAAAGGCTGCGATTGAATGGGCATTGAGTCATGTTGTTGAGCCTGGGGATTGTGTCAAGTTGCTGGTGGTCATTGCTCCAAACAAAATGGGTATTTTTTGGTTTTTTTCATGCTCTCATTTTTTGGGTGACTTGAAGCTTTTGTTTAGGGGTTGCATCAGAAGTTCTTGATTTGTTGCAGATTTGTGGTATTTTGTGAGTGTGACTATGGTTGAACATAACAAAAACACAACGGGAACAGTCTACTGAGTTTATATATCGTCACTGTGCTAGTCTCTATTGAAGATACCTAAAGTCGAATGTGGGAAAACTGATATCAAGTTAAGAAACCAATTATATCAAAAATCCGGCAACATAACCAGTTTGCTCTATGGGATAAGGCCGCATATCAATTTTCCTCTCCTATCATTACAATGAATTTGAGGGAAATCAATAATTGTGGGAATCTGCAACAAGAAGAATACTTGCAATGTCCCTATAGTCAATACTAAACTAACAGTAGAAAAGGCTTGGAAAATTACTGGTGCAGGTTTTTTGTTGGATGATGGTTAAATGGTTCAAATTTTCAGGAAAAAGGTTTTGGGGTTTTCCAGGATTTTCATCAGATTGTGTTACTGGACGCTGGAGGTCTCACATAGGGACGCTTTTCGATCAACACGATGATATGTCTTTCTCCTGTTCGTTGTTGATGCGCCAACTATCAGAAGTTTGTAACTCACACAAGGTAGGACATTGATCTCTTTGCAGTGTTCACTTCATAGATTTTTTCATATTGGCGAAGCTAGCTTACATAGATGATCTTCATCCAGTCGTGTTAGTTTTAGTCTATCCAGGGAAAAAATGGGGAAAAAAAAGGTGTCGATGCTTGTATTCAATGCCGTTGAGATTTCTCCATTGTTGGCAATTTCCTTGGCAGATATGCATCAAGATAAAAGTATTGTCTGGTAGTACAGCCGGTGTGGTTGCTGCTGAAGCCCGAAGAACTCAAACAAACTGGGTGATACTCGATAAGTAATGTGCTTGTGCTAAGTTGCTTTCTCTATTCTTTTTCTTCAACTTTAGACTTTTCTGTGTTGAACACTTGTGGTAAAGTGGTTAGCTACTAGTGATCATATTCTCAAATCTAGGCAAATATTCTCTCTGGCGCTGCAGGATAAGGCTTCATGTAATATTGCATCCTGCAATGCTGGAAGAGAGCCTTTGGCAATGAACCAGTTTTAGTCAATAGCTTCCAAATGATCCTGATATGGTCTTTCCTTTAAATTTTACAATGAGGGTTGACCCACTGATATGTGAGTTCTGTCCAGGAAGCTGAAGAATGAGGCGAAGCATTGCATGGAAAGACTGCATTGCAATGTTGTGATGATGAGGAGATCTCAGCCTAAGGTTCTGAGATTGAATTTGGCTGCATCAGGTGACCCTAGTCAGGAATTCGCTTCCACATGCTTGTCTGAATTGAAACCTCCTATTTCTCAAGATGAAAATGAAAGTCTGGATATCTTAGATCCAATAAGGGTGCCAAATGTCACTCCTAGTAGTAGTCCAGAGCAAGGAACATCATTCACTACAACAGATAGAGGGAGATCATCGGTATCGAGCTCAGACCCTGGTACATCATTGTTCTCATTGTCTGGGATCATTGAGGACCATAAGAAAGGGTCTCCATTTTCTGTGAAGGAGGTTCAGAACTTTGATGAATCTGATTCTGATTCCGACAGCGAATCATTGAGTACATCTAGCGTACAATGCCACCCATGGATGCTCGACACTCCGAGTCCTCCTGACAATGTTGCATTTCATGCAGTAGCAAATTCTCGGAAAACACTGAGAAAAGTTCAAACATATGAATCTCCAAATTCACTGAAGAAGTTCTCAAGGTTTCATGAAAAACCCTCCAATAAATCAGTAACTCATCACCGGAATTCGAAGTCAAGCAGAAGCATGAAGGACTCAAATTTGTTATCTAGAAATTTATCTGCAGATCCTCCGCCTCTGTGTTCTGTATGCCAGCATAAGGGACCTGTTTTCGGAAAACCTCCCAAATCATTCACGTATAGCGAGCTTGAACTGGCTACAGATGGATTTTCAGAAGATAATTTCTTGGCAGAAGGTGGGTTTGGTTCTGTACACCGTGGTGTCTTGGAAGATGGTCAGGTTGTTGCTGTCAAGCAGCATAAGCCGGCTAGCTCTCAGGGTGATATAGAATTTTGCTCTGAAGTTGAGGTGCTCAGCTGTGCCCAGCATCGGAATGTCGTGATGCTGAGTGGGTTTTGCATTGAAGGTGGAAGAAGGTTGTTAGTTTACGAATACATTTGCAATGGCTCACTGGATTCCCATCTCTATGGTAAATTTCTTCTCTGCTTGAAAATTTTCATTGATGAGAATAACTGCAATCCCAAAATGGTTCCTAGCTTGCTGTATACTTATGATCTAAGCTTTAGCATGATATTAAACATTTTATCCAACAAATGCAGGGCGTAGTGTCAAGCTGCTTAACTGGTCCGCAAGGCAAAAGATTGCGGTAGGAGCTGCCAGGGGCTTGAGATATCTTCATGAGGAGTGTCGAGTGGGTTGCATTATTCATCGTGATATGCGTCCCAACAACATCCTCATCACCCATGATTTTGAATCTCTGGTACAACATTATTTTGTCATGCAAATACAGCACTCTCTACAATGGAGCAAACATTTCAGAGACTGTCTATTTTACAACATTCTGCATTTATCCTCATCTTGGATTATCTTCAATATGTTCTGCATTGCAATATTGCTTACATTTCTGTACTAGTGTTGAAAATCTTATTTTCGTGTTACATGATGTACGTCATTCTTATCAGGTTGGAGATTTTGGATTAGCAAGATGTCAACCTGATGGAAGTCTGGGTGAAGAAACTAGGGTGATCGGGACATTCGGGTAAGCTGGGAAAACAGAAATGTACTTTCCTTCATCTGCATTAAGCAAGATTCTCAATCTTGGTCTTTGATCAGATACTTGGCCCCGGAGTACGCACAAACTGGACAGATAACAGAAAAGGCGGATGTCTACTCGTTCGGCGTGGTTCTGCTGGAGCTAGTCACAGGAAGGAAATCCGTGGACATGAACCGAGCCAAGGGAGAACAGTGTCTCACAGAATGGGTAACTATTTCGTTTCATTCTTATGCAAGCTGCTTTTGTCGGGTACATCTTTTGTAATTAAATCGCTACTGTTTTGGATTGCATAGGCACGCCCTTTATTGAAAACCCGAGCTATCAAAGAATTGGTAGACCCGCGGTTGAAGGGATGCTACTCCGAACATGAAGTATGTTGCATGCTGCATTGTGCCTCCTTGTGTATACGCAGAGATCCTGATGCCAGGCCTCGCATGTCTCAGGTTTGCTCATTTGAATTGGCTTTCGGCTTAGTTTGTGAACTGTTCAGGCTTGTGCCGATAAACCCACGTGATTCGATTGTGACATATACTGGGATGATAACAAAACTCTCAGATTATTTGGGTTGTTGCCAAACTGACCTCAATCTAGGTGTCATGTCTGATTCAATCTTCATCGATTCATCATAACATGACATTTTCTCTTTTCACATGACATTTCCGCTTTTCTTGTTATGTTTTTGGTTTATGAATAGGTTCTCCGGATGCTTGAGGATGACTACATGATCTCAATGAACGACACACCTGATTCTGCACTCAACAATGGAAATTACATGTGAACTTCACACAGAGAGCAGTTCATGGAAGAACAAACCTGGAGTCGCTGAGGAACTGGTCAAACTGATTCAGGCAATTGCAGGGAAAGCCGCCTGTTAAGGGTGCTGCTGACTCAAGACAGGTGGATATAGAAGACGACTAATGTTACCTAGTAAGGATATGTTTCTCGTTTGAATTACAGGGAGTGATGTACAAAGTAGCTCGACAGTGTCCCAAGTGGTTTCGTTCTAGGCGGCCTTTGTGCAATATTGTTTATCCTAAAGAAAAAACCGACATTTTTTCGCACATAAATAGATTTCTTTTCTTTTCGTTTATATTCCTTTTGCTTTTACAAAACTTCATATTGTTTTCATATAACTTCGTTCTTGGATCATTAACCCATCAACCATTAATACAACACCAACAAGTTTTGATTCTAGATGCCATTACATTATCAGGACCGTAGATTAAAAAAATGCCGTCTCCTACTTGAAACACTATCTCAATATTAACAATCTTTACTTCTCCCTTATATTGTCCAATACGTTCACGGATAATGTTACTAATTCCGTTAGCTCGTATGGCTCCCATAAGTCATTCTGAATTCGTTTTTGAAAAAGATGAATCCCTAGATAGAATAGTAACCTAACATTCGCATGGATGATACATCAATGTAATTCCTAATTCAACGAACTTTTCAGAGTCCCTAGAGCTCTTTGCAAGGGTGTGTTATAGGAAACTCATTTGTTGAACTTGATTAATCACCCTTTTTTCTGTTGAACTTGATTAATCACAATGCAATTCATCTACAGTGAATTCCCATGCACTGAAAGTAACCCTCTGATTACTTAGCTACTGCAAAAACAAGTGGACGATGAAAGAGTTTGGACATTTCCAGAGGTTGAATAAGATTTCTCTATGACCACAATAGGAACACCCGCAAATCGAGAAAGAGGACAACGAAAAAACTGATACAAGAAGATGGAGGGAAATAATCGAAAGAAAGAATTACATTACCAATCAAACAATTGATTTACCTGGAAAATGAAGGCTATTGTAGACCAAAAGCTGGGATTACCCACTTAGCTCGATCTCATTTCTCTTGTAATGAAGTCCTTTGCTTTGCTTCACAGGGGGGGATTTTTTTGTACAGTGGGCAAATGAAATCGAAGAGGGAAGCTCCAACACAAAATTATTTTAGATCAATGTCAAACCTCCTTTCCACTCTTTGGCACCTGTCCCCCATAGTATAAGAAGCCCATCAGGGTAATGCGCGAAATTCGAATATCTGGTTCATGTAATATCTTAATATCATGAATCATGAGAGCTTTGGACGATCAGAGCAATACGCTTAACACCGTCTCCTCGAAGGCTATCTCCTTTATATCCGATCTGGGAGGGTAAAACCATATTGAACATTCCTCAAAAACACTTTATGATTATTGCAAGGATAAAACAAAGGCATAAACTAGTGGGGCACACAGGGCCTTCCATGGATACACAAGAGGAGCATTGCAGTATAAATGGTTTAGTTACCTCGCTTGGACTGTCAGCAGGGAACCACCGCATCAGCACTCCGAGGTGAATTACAGCTGGCATTAGCTTAAACAGCAACGGCATCGTCACCTGCAGCAGTACTTTCGTAATTATCTATGCGGCTCAGCTTATGCAGATGCTAGCGTCAAGATAGCATAATAGGTTAACATAAACAAATTATACGAAAAGCAGCACGAGACTAAGGATGCATGGACAATGGTTGTGTTATGTGTGGCAGCAAAGATCTAGAGAACCGAGAAAGTGAAACTCAGAATTCAGCATTGCATTGTCAAGCAGTTGCACATGTGACACATATGGTCAAAAATTGAAGGTAGTACTAGCAGTGGGAATACTCCGGAGAAGCAACTCACCAAACTGAGCGCTGTAGTTCCAAGCAGCAGCAGATAAACTTTTCCCTGTAGAATTCACCAAGCCTCTATGGTTATGTTGTAAATAAATAAATCAATAAAATCAACTCTGTGGAGTGCAAAGGTTCATGTCACTTAGCAGAGCCTAAAAACAATCGACCTATTATTCGGTATGAAATGTCTTAGTTTGATAGCATTTCATTAACCACGGGATGATGCATCATTTTTGTCATCCTAGTCAATGGCTTAAATTAGAAAAAGATGAGGTCAATGTTTCAGACATAGCAGGGTTCACACCATTTTCAGGTACAGAGATCCATCAACCAATAGGATCCTAGGAGTCGGACGAAGATTTAATTTCAGGAAAACCATAATTGGTTTTCCATTCACTTTTTTCACAGTAGATAAAGGGTCGACAAATGATGCGCAAGTCTCTGTACTACAATTTCTCTTATGAAGTCAGTACGAATAGAACTTCAACTTACTTCCACCAGATGCAGATTTGATGCACGGCTTAGAAGAACAAAAGCGAACTCCCCGATTTGTGCCAGAGACATCCCAACCTAAATTCATTAATACTTGGCCGGTTACCAAGTTGAGAACATTGATTCAACAATGGGATGAACAAAGACAGCATATACGTGGAGGTCAGCTTACTAGCAATGCAGTTTTGATGTTGTATCGAAATGCTCTGACAACCAGCGCAACCACTAAAGTTTTTACAACAATAACCATCATCACAGCAGCCAGTAATATATCAACATGATTCCAAAGGAAATGCACATCGATGAGCATTCCAATGCTAGCAAGGAAAAGAGCAGCAAACATGTTCCTGATTGGTTCAACCTGCAATATCATGCATTATATGCAAGGACAGCTACAAGAGCCCTACATTCAGAAGTCGTTGAACCTCAAAACATTCCATGCGTTCAATGAACATTTTCAATATCAAGGTACAGTTTTTAACTAGTCGAAAACTGAATCACAACAATAGAAGAAAGGGCATTTAAATATTAGAGAGATGAGAGCACTAGGCTAATACACCTAAAGTTCTTATTCAGAGAATCAGATACAGGAGAAGATGAAGGAAAAGAAAAAGAAAACAATGCCAATGCATCTTTGTGAACCATAAGAAAAATACTAACTTGTTCCAGTGTATGTTGTGCAAGATCAGTTGTTGATATCATCACCCCAGCAGCAAAAGAACCCAGTTCCAGGCTCAAACCAAGCTTGTCACTACACTGAGAAGACAGTACGAACTTATTAAGTTTCCTCCAAGTCCTCCTACGGACATATATCAAGATTTAAAACCGAAGACAAAGGAAGTTGTGTTTGTCAATCCTGACCCAGATTTCGAGCAGTGTGATGTTTCATCTGCCTATTCAAAAGACAGATAATTTTGATTTTACCAATTGCAAATTAAATAAATAAGAGCTGAATGCCACAAAGAAATGGGTATACCAATGAAGAGAGAGCAATCTGAGATTTAAAACAGATTGCATAAACTGTAAAGAAAATGTAAAAGCTCAGCGAAGAGACTAACCCATGCAACGAGTAAGCAGAAGGCCACCGACGCCAATTGATAAAGCTCATTCGTCTATTAAAGAACAGATTTAGGCATAGTATGAGTCTGGGCTATCAAAATAAAATGTGCCAAGTTATGCGTTAATAGATTCCTTACCTGTGAAGAAAGGCTTATCATCAACTTAAGGAACCAAGGAACACATGTACGTGTAACAACCGACAGAATCGCCAAAAATGTTATCAAAACCACCAGCCTGGGAGAAAGCAGAAGAACAAACAATCGGCAGGTATGAGTGTTCAGAAAATTAAATCACACTGATAACAAACCAGTGGAGCCTAACGCCGCTGCCTACTCTTAGCTAAATGAACTCATCAACATTGTCCAAGTCAGTGGAAGAAAACAAAAAGGTGTTATTTCCTCTTGCTAAGTTCAAATGTTATTGTGAACCTTTTATCATAAGTTTAAGCTTTTGATCGAGTTAGTTTCATAGTATGGCTTTAAAGCAGGTATTAACTCACATTTGTCGTGATTATGAGGTGATAGTTCGACATTTAGTTTGTGCTAGATCTGTGAATTGTTCATGCCCATATGAGCTTATGCGTGAGGACACTAAGATAGGAATATCATATAGAGCCTTATCATGAGTATTGCACGAAATATATAATTTCATGAGACGACTGAATGACAGTAAGGAGCCTTACGATTTAGTCATTGACATCAGTCCCTGCAGCGCACCTGAAGTCCCACCAAGAATAGGCAACAGGGCGAAAAGCAAGCCAACAGTGCAGTCCTAGTCCCATGTAAAGAGTCAATGTCAAGAGCAGCAGGCAAATGCAATGAACATTTGAAACCTTACAAACATAAAAATATAAAATAATGCTTTCGGGATATTTTTCATTAGATAAAGAAGAGGTCAGTGTACTAGCCTCTCTTTCACTGCCAATCAACAACGGACAACATGAATCAAGCTTCTACATAAAACAATAAAGATACAAAGGTGACGATCTGTACCTGCAGAATCAGGGTACCAATAGTGACCTGGCCATGAAGCGAATTGGTAGTATTTTTTTCCATCAAAAACTTCAGAACCTGAGAAGCATACAGAAGTACTGTGAACAATGATAAAGGCAGTCTTGCAATTGAATGCAAACTCTTCCATAAATAAGAAGACAACCAGATGTAGCCAAGGATCACAAATATTTTCCTTTTTCATCACTGGCTATAACTCTGCTCTCACTAGCAGTCCAGCAGTAAAACAGCACAAAAAAAATTTAATTTTTTCGAACAAGAAATAGTTCAAGCCAAGGTAAAAGTTTCTGAAAGGACGTAAGAATCTCTAAGCTTAAGCCATCAATCCTGGCATGAAGTCTGAAAGGTATCAGAAGCATCCAAAATGCTATGTTACAGTGGTGCTCATCTTTTCACAATATCAGGTTTATTTGGGTTACCCTAAATAGCCAAATATCAAACAGGTCAATGAGTTCATTCAAAGCGCACCGAGAGTGTCCATGCAATTGCATGGCGTAAGTGAATTTACAGGTGAGATTAACCTATATGCTTATGCCTGAATAAGTAATCCAATAAACGCGAAAAAGATTGAGAAACTTTAGATATCCAACTTGACGAATATGTTTGGAGGAATTCGATGCACCATGAAATATAACGAAATCAAGATCTGTGCAAGTATTAGTTTCGCTCTCTACCTGTATTGCATTGCATCTATTGTACAGTAACAGGAAACCCAAATGTAGAACCAAAGTTTTCAGAAATATTTTCTTTGATTCAAAAAGCAGAACTGGGATTTTTGGAAGTTCTAGTCCAATACCTACAATATTGGTACATCCCCGAGCTCAAATGTAGTAACAAAGTTATCTGGGTAATTTCATTCATGAGAAACTAATTTCCATTTCTCAAAAGCTTGGTAGACCTATGCCCTTGTACAGTATGAATGGGAAAAAGATGAAGGTGCAACTTTCAAGTACAATAGCATCCAGAAAAGCACTAAAACTGAGATTAAATACAAACTTAGTACATAGGGGAGATACCACTGCTGTTGAAGACATGGACAAAAACAGGCCAACAAAAACCCCTTCGTACGCTTTAGCCCCACAAGCCTACAGAAAAAAGCGCAAGCTTCCATCAGAATCCCATCCAGTAAATGGAGTAAGAAGCATTAGAAATTCAGAAAATCCACTGATAAATTAACTCAGCAGTTCAATCAGAATGAATGCTACAGTTTACCATAGGAGCTGAGACTCACTTCTGACTTCCCGAACATAACAACAACAACAACAACCACCTATGTATCCCGTCACATACATGTTCTGACTTCCCTAACACAACCTTTGAAATTTTCCACACGAAGTTTGACTCTGTTATTCAACCTCTAAGGGCATGTGCCTTTCTTAAATCTATTTAGTAGTAACCATTTGCCTTTTGCTACAATGTTCTAATGTCGTTCTGAAAAGGCCCCAGAAATGATTACATGGGTAACCTTAGCAGATCCTAGGTGGCCCTGGAGGTCATGCACAGGGCATAAGGGTGGACTTGTGTGGTCCTTTAAGTAAAATTTATCAGTAATTTTTGATGATTATGATGGTCTGAGATCTGTATAGTAATTTTCATAACCAGTAAACCAATTTCATATATAACCACAATACAAAATTTTAGGATCTCTTTTATCTTTCCTAGTTCAGGTCAATTGCACAGATCAACTGAATAACAATAGGTGAAGTTTAAATCTTGGAGCATTGAGATGGCTAGGATCACATGTTTGCTTTTGAATGCCACTGTAGGGTCCGTTACTCTTCTCAGTAGTTACAATTATAGACTGGATGATAATATAAGCAAGCATTTTAGATTAATCAATAAGTTTTCAGTTAAAAAGAAACCCGATATCAGACCATCCGGAGATAAACCTGCCTCCAAAAAAGAAGATAAAAGCAAAGCTTGCAAACCTTGCAGGTTGAGTTCATGTCAAGCGTTAACTAAGCCACACTCAGAGTAAATATGGGAAAACAAAATGTAGCACTGGCTTGTTTACTCGGAAAGATAAAAACCTTGACAATAACATATTAAAACACAAGACATAAAAGCAAAAGACAAACAATGAGAACTAGGTACCTCATAATACATAAGTTCACGAAAATATGCTGATAAAGACAACAAGCGTACCAAAGCTGTTATCCCGCACAAGCACATAAAAAGGAAAATCTGCAGCAGGCCCCCAAGAATAGCCACTAATCGAACAACCCGAAGCTGCAACAATTCGATAGCTATTAAAATAGCAGTCAATGTTTTGCCAATCAAACAAAAATAAATTTTCTTTTCTTTCGTTGGTAACTCACTCGAACTGTGTCCCTTCTTTGTCTTTCACTTTAAGGTGACCGAGTAACTATAAATGAACACAGAAAACCAATCGGAAAGTATCAAGTTTAGATTAAGCTGTGGTTGTTTACGACAGCTTCCTAACACAGTTTCCTAGCACTGTATCAAACTTAACAACCTGGCTCCTATCAGAGTCTTGGAGGGCAAGACGACACTTAGCACTGTATCGAACTTGCATACAGCATACTAGGAAATGATCTCCCATTAAAACCTGCAGAGCAAAAAGCTCATCAACTGCGAACAATAAAAGCAAACCCAACCTTTGTCGTGGAGAACTCCAATCCCAGAGCAAATAGAAGAAAAATAACACCAAACTGAGCAACTGTCTCCACCTGCCATTACATGCAAAAGATACAACAAGAGGTCAATGTGAATATACTACTCAAGCTGACCTAAACTGACATCGCTCCTACAGTAGAAATGTAGAAATGATATACCTGCACCATTTCACTAACAAAGCTGAAGCCGCCAGGTCCAATAATAGATCCAGCAAGCAGATAGCCTGTAATAACCTGCAAACATTCAAACAAATTGACAAAAATCCTTGTAGCTTGACGAACGAAACAAAATAAAGTATACGTCCGATACATGTGAAAAAAAACATGAAGCTAAAGAAAAGCTGCAAAGAAAATGATCATACCGGCTGTCCAGCACAAGCAAATGCAATTCCACCACAAGTAGCGGATACAATTACCACAACCAGATCTGATATCAATCTGCCAAAAATAATGATCCAATGATTGAATTCCACAATTCAAAGAATGAATGCTTCTTCAAAATGTACAATAAATTGAAACTTTACCTCAAATCCAGTTGCAACACAGGATATTTTGACTTAGCATTTGATATGATGAAGACATTATCCTGGAAGAGAAGACGATACCAAATGAATATTGATGTTTCAAATTGTACGGCATAGCTAACGTTAGTCAGAGTTATTCAGAGAAATTGAAATCGCCAATTCTGTGCTGAGATACCTTCCGATCTATCAGCATTGGTGTATCATCGGCACGGTTCTCACTATCCAAACTGAAAACATCATGAAGTTGAAATGACCTGCAGCAGAACTCCGACACATGTTTGAATACAAATATGATGGATGGAGCTCCATGAACCAAACAAATAATGACGATAAGGGATATGGCGTTAAATATTTCAGCATTGTTATGTTTCCTTTGCAGTATGTGCACATACTTCTCTTCCTTTGTTTCGTTCTTAGGTTTCACTCTGGCTACCGTCTCCAGAATCGCCTGACGGGATTCACACAATTCAAAGTGTTAGCTGTTCAGTTCACCACAATGGCAAACACATGGAAACCAGATATTTGCACACAGATATTGACTTAAATTACAATGCAAATGAAATGCACTGCAATTTCCATGAGAAATAAAAAGAATGAGTCCCGAGCATACAGTCCTCCATTTCGATCAAGACGAGTATACTAGCAAATTGAAAGAGTGAAACCACAATACTAACCTTCTTTCCAGCAACACTGTTGTTAAAACTGCCAGAATCAGTAGCTGCAAAAACAATGCTAAAATTAGAAAAATCCAAGATCAACAAATTCTAACTGCTAGCATCAATCAGGTTCGTTCCATAAGTGACTAGCTTCAACTACCAAGTATAGATTATAACAAGAACACATCACATGCCTCGATTTCTACTTCAGGCGAAACCCTAACAAATCACGAACCACAACCATTCAATATTACCAAAAATATACACAATTCTATAGCCTTGAGCTAGTGTTTCTACAAATACTAGCCACCAAGCAGCAGTCTACGCATTCCAAATTCTCACACCACGCCAAACTGCTTCCCAATCACTACAATCGAACCCCCAAAACCCTAACTCAATCCCACAGAATGCATCAAAACAATATCATCAAGCAAACAGATCAACTCAAATAAAGATCTACTCGATCTCGTACCCTAACCTTCAGTCTCTTCGTTCTCGGGGAACTCCTTCTGCAAAGCGCGATCGAACATATCTGCAAAACTCCCCTCCTTAGCCTTACCATTGCTGCTCCCATTCACACTCACATTCGTCACGATTCCGGTGACATTGCCGTCGTCGAAGAAGATCTCGGCGTCCTCGGCGACCGCGAGCCGAATCGGAACCGAAGCGAGGAAGATGAGATCGAGAACGAGAAAGAGAACGAAGAGGATAGGGTAGGAGAAGTGCACCGTCCTCATCGGCGGCGGCGCGTGGATTTGGCGGCGAGTAAGCGGTGGTCGGTTGCCGGAGAAATGACGAATTGGCCCCTGGGGATGGGGATAGAGGGGAAGGGGAGGTTGGGAGTGGAGGTCACGCGCGGGGAAGAGGGTTCGGTGTCGAGCGCTTCCAACAACTTTTGACGACTTGGGTGAAGCGGCGAATCATGATTGGAGTAGGGAGGACTAGGAGAGCGACCTAGTGATGCGAATAGAAAATGGGGTGGTTTTGTAATGGAACAAATTTGTTGCTTTATTTTACGGAGAATGTTAATGGATCAATTCGATTTAATCGATTTGATTTTTTTAACAATTTATTTTTTATAATTAAAAATTAAAATCTAATCGATTAATTAATCATTTTGAAATTAAAATTATTTACTAATTGGTTTGATTTTATTGATTTTTAAATAATTTTATTTATACAATTTTTAACAATTTTTACGATTTCATCTTAAATAATATTAAATTCTAATTATATATATCGTTCATTATATATAACATCGGTCTCAATAGATTCACAATGGATGAACTTGATATGACTATTTATGTGTTGATTTTTATAAATAATTTCTTTTAATTCTGTATTTATAAAACGTTTTAATTCAACACGAAAATTTATACAAGTGTTAATTTTATGTGGATTGTGATAATAGTGAGGTTTATAATATCATTTATGAAAAAGATAATGATGTACTGTAAAGATGATATTCATTTGATATTTTTTTTATGTTAAGAGTTTATCAAAAAAGGAAAAAACTGTAAAAAAATTTTAGACTAATCAAATAAAAAAAAGTTACGATTAATATTGTACGGAGGGAGTAGTAATTTTTTAATCCTTATGATTGTGGGAGAAATAGAAACAAGAAAAAAAACACAAGAGATTATAATGGGATAAATTGATGTTATAAAATAAGTAAAAAATAAAAATGTTTTAAAATTTTCAAAGAAAAAAACATTCCAAATAAAAATCATTTTTGTTCCACATCTAAAAAACAAAAATTGTCATTTTATTAGGATGAAGGACTTACCTTTTGTAAGCCTTTGGCACTAACCCTACTCCATCACTCCATTTTTATTATGTTTTCAAGTTTGTGAAATCAAATGGCAGACTTAATGTCAATTTTGTATTATTTTTTTATTTTGTTTTTTGTTTTATTGATTGACAAAATAAATTTATTTGATTTTATTTTTATATTTTGTTGCTTGATTTCTAAATGGTTGAAATGAAGTTAGAAAACAAAAAACTATAAAAAACATAATTTTTCATTTGGGTTTTATTGTTTTATTTGAATATAATATTTAATATTTTTTAATCAAATTTTTTTTTATTTCATAAAAAAAATTAATTTTCGTTATTAATATTTTATTTTTATTATCGATTTTGATTTTTTTAATTAGAAATAAACAATATCAAACAACCTCTTAAAAAAGACATGTATGACATAATATGCCTAGTAATAATTGAATGATTGAGTTTAAGGGATAAAAAATAAACTATTAATATTAAAAGATGATATCATTATAATCTTAATTATTAATTTATATAATTTTAATTTACATATTTATTTATTATTATATAATCATATCCATCGATAAAAAAACACGCATATCCCATTGATTGAGATCAAAATTCACTCCTGGGTACTATCTAACTTCAGCGCCTCCGGGGGGGCGCAAAAAGGATCGCTTACAGATCCTGCTGGTCGGACTCCCACTGTTTCTGTTCTGCACCGACATAGTCAACCTCTTCGCCACCCATCGCCCTCCTCCTCCGCCACCTCACCACCACCACAAACCTCCACATCATCATCACCCTCAGCCTCAGCCTCCTCTTCACCAAACCCTAGATTTCCCTTCTCAGGTCAAACCTCAATTCACAGTTACTCAATTTGTCTTATTGACTTGCGTGTGCAGTTTGGTTGCGAAGTGATTGAATTGTGGTTGGATTTTTGTGGGTTGGATTGGTGCAGAAATCGAGCGGTTTCGGGAGTGTTGGTGTGGGCCACACAGTAAGCATCGATTTCTGTGCGTCATGCTCTTACAGGTTATATTCGTTCTGTGAACAGATGGATTACTTCCATTTTCTGTTGAGAATCGCGTTGATGATATCTCGATGGTTTCTATATCATTTATATTTGTTGAATTGTACTACCTCATTGCAACGGTTTAACCCGATATGAGATTACTTATATGGATGTAAGGAAGCATGGATTTTTTAAGAGATAGTAAAGTGAGGTGTAGGAAAGAAAACGGGAGAAAAGGAGGAAAGAGGTGGTAGGATAGTTGATCGGATTAATATAAATTCATTATCAAATCAGAAAGAATACATTGATTGGGACTAACAAAAAAGAAAGTGTTGCAATCAAATTGGGACGGAGGGAGTATATGTTTGCTCGAAGAATTCACACCGAAGGTTTCGAAAGCCTCGATATAGATTGATCCTGCAATCTCTCTATGGGCTACTGGTTTTAGGTGTTAACCCTGTTTGTTCATGGCATCGAAGAGCAGGCCTGTACGTGTTTCGACTAGCTGCTACTTTTGGTTCATGCCTCCTGTATAATGTTTCATTAAGCTGAGAGTAATCATATAGGTGAGTAAAAAAATGTGTAAGTGACATCGATGATTTAGAAGCCTCACGTCAGAGTACAATCGATGATTTAGAATCTCATATTTGTGTCGCTTGTTACTTAGAGGGACTAAAAACTGTCAATTCATATATAGGCAGTGATCTGTCCAGCTACGAACCAAAGCTGTGTGCATTATGTGAACAGAATTTGACGGAGATTGTTTTCATCTTAACTCTGCTACAACTCACAACTTGTGAATGAAATCAAACTAGTTTGTCAAAATGCTTACTGTCTATTTTCTTGCTCTATCATGAGCATCTATTATCCTATCCAGAGTTGGGTTTATAAGACTTGCCAGCTTTTTGATTTAATTGTGTTCTCCTTGTATTATTTTTGTCATGATGTTTTCCTGTCATAAAGCTTTGCAATTTCGTGGATGCTGAGGCCTATTATCTTTTTTTGTATGGTTTCTATAATCCCTCACGTGTTGCTTGTGACCAATTGACCTCTTCAAATTTATCAGGGGCAGTGCTGTTAACATGAATAATATGCTGGAGAACCAGTTTCCCGGGATTCATGTTGTATTGGCAAACTACCCACCTTCCCCTCCAAAACGCATTCTAGCCAAAGTCATGCCAGTTGTCCAGATAGGAGCTGTTGCTCTTTTTGTAGCAGGAGATCAGATTTTCCTAGGTTGGGAGTCGTCCCTCCGCCGTGGTTTTATTCACTACGGGCTAATAGATTTGGAACTATTTCTGCTGTTTGGTTGCTTGGGAACTTCTTCCAATCCTACCTACAGAGCTCTGGTGCTTTCGAAGTCTACCTTGATGCAGAACCGGTAATCCTGCTTTATCTCATTCTTTCGTGTATGTTATGTTTTGTTTACTTATGCAGCTGAAAATATCTTTCCTCTCCCCTTGTCCACCAAGCGCCTTTTTTTTTTCAACTTGTTAACTTTTCTAATTTGTAATTGATTTGTTATTTTTTTATTTGGTAATCCAAAAGAGTATCTCCACGGCCTTCTGATGGCTGATGAGAATTCAGTTGGAAATTATATGCAGTATTCTCGTCTTTGTTTTTCTCTTCATTGGTTCGTATGCATGTCAACAATGGTGCTTGCTCGGTTTTTGCCTGTTCATGCTACCATAATGGCAATTCTTTGAGTCTTCTCTCTTTCTTCGTCTGTCTTTCCTTTTTTTTCCTTGGATGTGTCTCTTTCTTCGTATGTGTCACATTCACTTGCGTGTCCTTTTGGAACTTCCAGAATGTGATGGCAGATGGAAAAACAGGGATAGAATAGTTTGGGTAGTAATACTGTCGTGGTGGTCTTGTTCATTTTCTGGTATGATTGAGAAACAGTTCTTCCATAAGGGGCACCAAAGCCTGCTATCCTCTTGATCACCAGATACCATGAAAGGCTCTGCAATATAGTGGTTCATTCCGTTAAATCAATTTTGTTACCTTGAAGCTGGGAAGCATTGACAAGATGTGCAATAAGTATTTCCATAGTTTTGCAGCTTTTGCTTGGTCTGGAATCTGGATCATCATCTGAGTTTGCTTATTTCTATAGCTGTGACTTCTGGGATTCTGGCTCGCCTTTGTTGTCATATTTATTCATTCATTTAATGGTGCTCTGTAGATCTTTTCCAAGTTGAAGGAGCAAAGATTTCCCGGTGAGATCGAACTGAGGGATCTTGTTGGCAAAAGAATAGCAGGTGCTGGAATTGTGGATGGGCTCAACGGAAAGATGTTGTCTTAGAGTGCTATTCAGCTATGACCACCTCAATCATCCTTCCAATGGATCAGCATGCCGTGTCTTGCAGTGTTTGCCGTGATTATCTTTGCAATTTCCATAAAGGTTAGCTTCAGCACTTGAAACACGGAGAAAAGGGGGTTTGGTTTACTCACGCGTAGATTCAAGACAGTGTATATAGCTTCAGTATCTGATCTTTTAACAGAAGTATGCCTATGCTTACCATATTATTGGCTGTATGAGTAAATACATTTGACCTCATCCTGCACTCCGAGTTACTTCCTTGATTTGAGTCGCATGCTCTGTTTTTGCGACATTGAATGTTTGGCCTATGTTATTTTTGCTGTTTGTGTTCTTGGCATATTATGCCTGATAGACTCTAGCAGGCAGGAACGTGCATCTACAATCACTATCCTTTTTACTTGCTCGTGATGGGAGGGTGAGGATTAGCTTTCGTGCAGAGCTGATATCGAAGCTCTAATTACCAAGGTTGCTACGAAACGCTCTTATCAATGACGGAGAAGAAGGCAGTCATGGTTATAACAAATCTGCGGATAGCCCTCATCTGCCCTATGCTTGACTAATAACTTGCTGTTAATAGGGATGCAAGTGTAACGTAAATCATACATTGTGGGTAGTTATAGGGTGGGTTATAACTTTTGATGGAGTTGGCGAAAAAATGGGTTGGGGCCAAGGAGGAACTAGGACAGAGTAAAGAAACGTGCAAAGCAAAAATGGCCTTTTGCCCTTACTCATTTTTCCCTACCTTTCAGGCCATCACTTTCGCTCCACCTCAACAATCAGCGCTTTCGGTCCACCTCGTTGAAGGCTCCTCATCAAGTATGGGTCGGTGCTATGCAATCTGATATTCATCATCTCTTATAAAAACTTGTGACACTTGCCTTACATTTTGTCCTAATAAAGTTAGTAATTTTTGTTTTCTCGTTAAATAATGTGATAAAAGTTCTTCATAATATGTAACTCCAAAACTCGCAAATTCATTAGGGGAGGAAGGACTACTGTTTATATGCTATACTCGAGGAGCTTTGTTTCTCAATTACAAACATAAATGAATGTTTTTCTTAATATACAAACAATTATTATCTCTCACATCCCAATAAAATTATAACATTTTTTAATTAAATTATTATAATTAAATTAAAATATAATCATATTTTAAAATTTTTTTCCTATGAAAATATCAAAATATTATTATTTTTTATTTTTTAACATAATTATTCATCTTATTATTTTTTTATATATATATATATATATCAAATCAATTAAATTGATTTGATTGTACCGAACTGGGACTTCATCATTCCATGACATTGCTTTCTTTCGCTTTCACCCAGAAACATCCCCTCACACTGATTTAAACAGAATCACACACACACTCGCACACAGACACTGGTTTTTCACACAGTACCCAATCTACTCCATCAATGGCGGTGAGCAACAACATAATCGCAGTCCTCAACTTCATCGCCCTCCTCTGCTCGATCCCCATCCTCGGCTCCGGCATCTGGTTCGCCTCCAAGTCCGACGCCGCCTGCATCCACCTGTTCCGCTACCCGCTCCTGATCCTCGGATTCCTCGTCCTCCTCGTCTCCCTTCTCGGTTTCGTTGGCGCCTACTGGTACAAGGAAGGCCTCCTCGGCATCTACCTCTGCTTCATGGCCGTCCTGATACTCGTACTCGTGGTTGTATTAGTCTTCGCCTTCGTCGTCACGAGGCCGGACGGCGGGTATGCGGTGGCCGGGAGGGGATATGAGGAGTACAGGCTCGCCGGATTCTCGGGGTGGTTGAGGGAGAAGGTGACGGGGAGCGAGAATTGGGGGAGGATTAGGGTTTGCTTGCAGGAGAGTGGGGTTTGTGGGAAGCTTGATGAGGAGTTTGTGACTGCCAGTGATTTCTTCATGGCTCATCTGTCTCCTATACAGGTCAGAGATTATGATTTTTTTTTGGTTGATGGAGATATGAACTTTAATATTATTATGATAATATGGAAATTACTTTGGTGATGATAATAGTTTATGGTAATATATCCTAACGTGTTCATGCTATGCATCTGTTCCATAAATATCGCCGGATATCATTATATACGGAAAAAAATAAGACTATATATATTTTATTTTCTTGGACTCCATCAGTAGTTTTATAATGGCCTTGCTAATCAGGAGTATAATGTTCGAGCCATGGAGATGTTTCCCTTTCACAGTAGTATAGTCCACATTATTGTGCCCCGCACATGGGAGCTTTGCTTTTTCACTAATAAAAGACGATTCTTGAGAGTTGTAGTGTTGACAATTGCGACGCACTATTATATGGGGTTACAGCTTGCGTCCTTTATATTGTGTCATATTACTATCAATTCACCTTCGGTAACCGTTTTCACTTTCTTGTATATCGTCTATGCGAGTCCACGATTAGCTTGTGTGGTGACATGCTAATATTCCAAGATTGTTATTTAGACACGAAATTTTGACATATAGAAACTAAAAAAAAAAAACATCACACGTGGGTTAAAACGTCGGGACAATGACACTTTATTATTTGTTTTTTGTTTTATTTTGGACTAAAACGCCACCGTGACACACTTATTAATTGGGTTTTTTTTTTAAATTTTGTTTTAGTTAAAGTGCCATCCAGATAGAGTCTTAGGAATTTTTTTATTTTTTTTTAAATATAAAAATCAATATCAATCTTTTATTAATCATGATTTTTGAATCGTTATCAGGATTAATTGGTCTCAATTGTAAAAAACGATCAGTTCGATTTTCTATACAAAACAAGATCAATAATGAGTATTTTTTGATGACGTCGAAAAACTATTTTTTCTTGTATATTCATTTCGACATTATAAAAAAATACTCATAATTGGTATTGTTTTGTACAGAAAATTAAACTGATCATTTTTTTCACAATTGAGTCGAATTAATCCGAATAACTATTCAAAAGTCACGATAAATAAAAAATCTGTATTAACTTTTATATTGTAGGAATATAGAAGAAAAAGAAAACAATAAGAAAACCTAAGACGCTACTAGCAATGGCGCTTTACTAGTAGTTTTCAAATAGTGAAAATCCGCTTTCAAATAGATGTTCCTCCAATATTCAGATCTCATGGTGTAGGGTTATGATCGCAGATCCATTTAAAACATGGAACTTAAATTCATTCCTTTCTGCAGTCGGGATGTTGTAAGCCACCGACGGCATGTGGATACCAGTACGTCAACCCGACTATGTGGATAAACCCGACGAACCCTACAGCTGACCCGGACTGCACTCTGTGGGGCAGCGACCAGTCCCAGCTGTGCTACAACTGCAGCTCTTGCAAGGCTGGCCTGTTGGGGAACCTCCGGCTGGAATGGAGGAAAGCCAACCTCGTTCTCATTGCCACGGTCGTCGTGTTAATCTGCGTTTATGTGATTGCCTGCAGTGCGTTCAGAAATGCCCAAACTGAAGACCTTTTCCGTCGTTACAAAAGAGGCTGGACTTAGCTTTCATCAACGACACAAATACTGCATATACAAAGTGCGCACAGTTCAGGTCAACGTCTAAAGTTCCTCTGTAATATTATGCCTCCTGGAATGCCGTTTCTTTTGGTGTATATATATGTGTGCACATTTACACTTGATACATGTTCCAGTTCCTTTGTCTGAATTTCTCTTACAATGAGATTGAGAATATCAGTATTTTTTGTGCCGAAGGAAGCATAAAGGAGGATTCCCTTGATGAAAGGCTATTACGGAAGTATCAGATTCCCCTGTTATAGCTATTTGACGATGATGATGCATAGTGAATGAGTGCTCCAATGAGGATGCTGCTTCTTAATCCAAACTCCAAAGCAACTGATCCCGGCTTATGCTGATAACTTTCTCGAGCTCACGATATACATAGGATCGGAGAAGCCAGGGTTCGGGGAAATATCAACAGCCTGCACAACGAACTTGTTTTAATCAATTTGGAATATCTACAACACATAGGAAGAATCTACTGGGGAGACAAGACAAAGCAGTTTCATTGGAGAATAAGTCATCAAGAGTATTATGGAACGTATAATCATCAATAAAGTTCATAAAACAAAAGTTCACGATTCACGTATTCCTTGAAGTGTTCACAAATGACAATTACCTGTGGAGGTTCGAAACCTCCAGCATAATGGAAGTACGATCCAACGATCCAAGCATGCTCGACATCGCTTGTTGATGTCCAAATCGAGATTGCTTTGGTCCAGAAGCATCGATTTGAGAAGCTGTCGTGTACATCAGGGTTAGAGCACAACCCTTAATTAGTTGGTTAATAATCAGAGCTCATACGGTTAAAAGCAAAAATATAATACAAGCTATGCATGTTTGATTGGCTGCAGAATTATAGACAGAACAAGATATTTGCAACTTCTGAAAATGACCGAAGCTTCATTAAGCAAAGACTTCAGGTACTTGCGTCTGTCAAATGAATCTTACTGTACCAAATGATGTTCCAACATCTACCAATAAAAATTCCAGAGAGGATTAAGGAAGGAACATCTGAAAAGGACAGATTTATCACCTCATCACAGCCAAACCACCAGGCTTAAGAACCCGACACATCTCTTTGAAGACTTCCATGGGCTTTGTCAAATAGTCGACGCTAACCTGTACCAGAGAAGAGAAAAGGAGAGATATACAATTCAACCCTCAACTCTAAAACATAATAACATAAGGAGAGGCAGTTTGTATTGTGCTTCTTCCGCTAATTAAACCCTTCGTGTAAAATGCAGAGAATCACAGAACATGAAACATATAGGTCCATGCCAATGTTTGATGGAACCTCACAGAAAAGCTACAAATTTTCATATTGTCTATACATGGCACAACTACCCTGAATGGGAGACAAAAAGATGGAATCCAGATACATAATAATGGAAGGAGACCATGATATAGCACAACACAAACATTGAAAAGAATTTCACAGAGCATAGTCAAAGAAATAGATTAATATACCACATTAGTTATAACATCAAAGGACCTGTCTTCGAATTGAAGCAGGGGTTTTACGTTCAGGTCCTGCACCACATATTCCGTCAATACCTGCAAAATAGAACATCAAAGATTTTACCACACATTGCTACATGCATGCAATTCTACATAAATCTGAGCTTTCATCAAGAGCATGCATGCTTTCACTGAGAAGTCAAAGCATTACACTCTGAGTAATCAGATGACGATCTTACGGGATTCCGTTTGAGCTCTTCCTCATTCAATCCAAGACCGACAACTCTCTCCTGCTTATAGCCCGCAGGAAAATGGCTAACCTGAAAAACATTAGTAAATCCATGGTTTTCATGATTGATAATTAGAACGGCTTAAATAAAAAAGAAAACTCACCCAGCTGCTACACATATCCAACATACTAACTCCTGGTGTGTTGCTGGGAGGAAAGACCTTTGAGTAGTACTTGGTAAGTGCAGCAATTGCATAATCATCAATGTGGGTCACAAACCGTGGAGACTCATAAAACAGCGTGTCAGGGGACCTGCAAAAGGTAAGTACAATATACTTAAGAAATAGAAGATCTTTAGATGCTTATGTAAAACAAGTTTTTCTTCTATCTCGTTCAGATATATTGAACTATAGAAAAAAAAAAAGGGAGGGAGAGAAATTCACTGTGGAAGAATCAAAAGACGGATCATACAGTTAGGTATCTAAAGATAAGTTATATTTTTGTTCCTGTAATAACATGTAAGAGTGATGCAAGACATACAGAACACTGAAAGCAGGACAATATACATAGCAACTTTAAGCCAAAGATGAACGAAACTTTACTCATCATAACGCTGGAAATCTTCTTGTTTAAAAGGAAATTCCTGCGGCCATTCCACATCCTTCAATACCTTTATCCAAGAAACAAAGGAAAAACAAGCAGGTAAGTAGCACATTTTTGGACTCCTGACGGTCAGTTTCACGAGGTAAGCAATCACTAGAACAACTCAAATGCAATTCTCTACTCCCACATCCATTATTCCTCGATAGCTGAGGTCTAAGCTACCAAATCCATAGTGTTGTTTCCTACACTCACATAAAGAGGATTTTCATCGTACGATGAAAAAAAAATTATCAACTGATAGAGCTAAAGCAACATGTCCAGGCACAGACAATTGCCCGATGTTACTCATATTAAACAAAGAAGCCGAAGTAATGTTCCATCTACCACAGCAAGGCAAACAGAACATTTAAAAGAGCAGCTTAAGATCTAACCATGAAAACATCAATCGCTATTTGGCATTCTAGGGATACCTATGGGATACAGGTCTCCCTAACGTGAGTTAGTATGTTTATATCTAAAAGAACCTGAAGCATAAACTAATAGGTTACCACTACTTTGGGGTGATGAGCACGTTTAAATGATCCTCTGGTTTTACGGACTATTCGGTTGACCAAAGGAAAATCCTCTTTTGAGAAAAAAAAAAACTGATAGGTTACCACAGTTACATACTTCATACAAGTTCACTGCTCGCTTTTTTCGTGCACTGTCGATGTCAACAACTCCAACATCACAATGTCAGTTAGGGTTTTCTCAATGTGAACTAATCAACATAACACAAACCCACAGAGCCTCAACTTGATATCAAACAATACCCACTAACAAAAAAAATCCAATTCAATCGCATCGACATAATCCAATCACTTTAACCAAGGAGGGATCCCCAAAACCGCACCTCTTCGACCCCAGATTTCCCTCTAGCAGACGCCATCGGCGAATTCCCCCTCCCAAAACCAGCCATACTCATAAGTTGCGAGAAAAACGAAGCACCAATGCCCATAAGCAAGCGACGAGCAACTCCGTTTCCACTTCTGAATCCGAATCTTGTTCTAGGTAGTGTCGAGGTTCGACGACGACTGTTGCTGCTGATAACGCTGCAGTTGACCGAAGAGGATGATAACGGCAAGGTTGGGAGACTGCGAAAATGGAGACCGATGAGCCGCATCATGGTGATAGGTGAGATGAGCGACAGTGGCCATGAGGGGAATGTGGTGTGGATTGGAATCGATGTGGGTGACCCATAACTATGTTACGTGGCCTTTTGTTGCTTTAAGTACTCCGCTTTCGCAGCGTATATTGTTTTGCCGTGAGATGGGACTGCTGTTTCGCTTGATTTGGAGTTTGTCAAAATCAATTTATATTTGATTTTTTTTTCATATTAAATATAATATTTTTAATTATTATATTATTTTGAGGAGTTTAATTTGTATTTTTAATGATGTAAGACAATTTTAAATTAATATTTCATCATAATTTTTTTTTAAAAAAATGATGTTTGATCGTCTCACAACGAGAGCCAAACTTCGTTGTATGTTTTTCGATCTATTATAAATAATTCAAAATGAATGAAGTATTTTTTTAATGATAATTTTAAATAATTTTTTTATTTTAAAATCATAAGATATTTGAAATTGCTTATCTTTAGAAATCAAAACTCTTTTTCACCAAACAAAATAACTTCTTTCATCACATGTCAAATTACTTATCAGTATAATAACAAATATATATAAATATTTTAATAATATATAACTTATCAATATGAATAACAAATATCTATAAATATTTTCTTTTAGCTCAATCAAACGGATCCTGCCTGTTGTTTTGCTGGTCCTTTTTTTATTTTTATTTAATTTGATACATAAACATAATTATTTACAATCACAAAATAGATCCGGTGATATTGATACTAAGCAAAGAATTGATTCAATGATATATAGTTTAATTTTTGTTCTCACGTGGTAAGTTCAAAATCTAACTTGATGCAAGCCCAAAATCAAATCGAATCAAGAAAAACTTGTAGTTCCAATTGAAACAAGCTCTTTTCCGATCCTAAATGGAGAAAGTATTGTGTTTGGTCAAATTTTAGATTGATCAAAACTAACCGTAAGTAATTTTTATGATGTGGGGTGAGTGTTTGATATAATTTAGTAACTATAATGTTAAGCAGAAAAAATTATTTAAAATTATAAGTCATTTGAACTGTTTATGTTTTATCAAATAAAATAATTTAAAATTATTATTTTATCAAATATCAAATTATTTATTAAAAATTATAATCAACAACTTATAATTATCAACTATAAATATATATAAATATTTTTTTATCAACCCAACTCAAGAGTCCCTCGAGTATCAAAATAATCGTGTACAATCACGTTACGAAATGTGCAGAGACCATTCTACACTCTAGTGTTCGCGTTATATATGGTGTAGAGCATTTCACTTCCCTTCCACGACTCTCCATCACCCCCACATTAGCCTCACCGGAATCTCACCTCTCCTCTCCGGCCACCACTACCACTACCACTACGATGAGCAACCCCGTCACCGCTACCTTCACCCTCTCCGCCGCCGAGGCCGCCGCCCACTCTGTCCCTCTCCCCGAATTCCTAACCACCCTCATCAACCCCTCCCTCTCCCTCGCCCGCGCCCCGATCTCCCGCTTCCCCGTCGCTGCCGCCGGCCTTACCGCCGACGGCCGCATCTTCCTCGGCGTCAATCTCGAATTCCCAGGATTGCCTCTCCACCACTCCGTCCACGCCGAGCAGTTCCTCGTCACGAACCTCTCGATTCACCGACCCTTTTCCCCTCTCACCCACATCGTCGTCTCCGCTTACCCTTGCGGACATTGCAGGCAGTTCTTGCAGGAGATTCGCGGCGCACCCGATATTCAAATCAGGGTGATTGATGGGAATGATGACGGGCTGTTTCGACCGGTTGAGTATTTTTTGCCCCATAGGTTTGGGCCCGATGATTTGTTACATAAGGATGTGCCCTTGATTCTTGAGGGACATGATAATTGGTTGATCATAGGGGATGAGAAAAAGATCGATTTGCGTAACGGGTTTTCAAGATTGGGTGGGGAGGGACTGGTGTTGGTGGCATTGGAAGCGGCGAATGAGAGCCATGCTCCGTATAGCGGGTGTCCGTCTGGGGTGGCATTGTTAGACGATGATGGGAAAGTTTATAAGGGGTCATATATGGAGTCTGCGGCTTATAATCCTAGTCTTGGGCCGGCTCAGGCGGCGATCGTGGCTTATGTGGTGGGTGGAGGAGGAGGGTATGATCGGATTGTGGCGGCTGTTTTGGTGGAGAGGGAAGAGGCTGTTGTGAGACAGGATGATACTGTTAGGTTGTTCTTGAAGAATGTGGCTCCCAAGTGTGAGTTTCATGTTGTTCATTGCCATACTAAGTGATGATGAAATCGGATTGTTGACAAGGTATAAGCAGATAAGCAATGGCTAATTCTGAATATTTGATATTGTCCATGAATGTTTAGACTTCTCTGATGATAAATTATGAGAGTTATATTGATTCTCCCTATCTTATGCCCATAAGTTCAGTGGCATTTGAATGGTTGATTTTACTGAAAGTTCAACTTGATCAGTGATCAAATTTGGCTATTCTGTGTTGCATTTGTTGATGAAAGTATCTGATGCAACTTCAGGTGATGCTCTTTTGTATCGGCGAGAATGCCTTTGTTCAGCTTGTGTTGTTGAAAATTGATTCGATCTTTACGTGGATAGAATAGATGCTTAGTTTAGTATCTGTTCTATTCATATGTCGTGATAATTTCTTGTTATCGAACTGTAGATCATAGAACTTGTTATTGTTCAAAATCGATTAGGTATAACGGTCACCTTAGTTTTGTTTACTCGGCTGCGTTAGCTGTAGAAATGTCGTCCTGCGTATGCGACAATGGTACTGTGGTCTCTTATTTGTTGGTAGAATGAAGTTGTGATCTTTAACCCTTGAAGTGCTGAATTTATGCTTGCCGATACTCTGACACAGTTATATTTGGTTCCTGAAACTTCACAAGAGCAGTCGGGCTCAAGTCCTCATAAAAGTTTGAAGAAAACCGGCATCAATTGTCTGCTTTTAGATGCTCGGTATCACTTTTATCAGATCGCTTTTTTAAGTTGATATTACATAGCGTGAATCATAAATCATTTATTAGTCGAGAACATGTTAATATCCTGTGATCTTCGTAGATCAACTCCAGCACATTATTATTTCATAAGGCCCTCTTCTTGTACCTTTCTCTCGTAACGTCCCTATTCTCACCACCTCTAATGCCGTGCACGTTCTGCGTACAAAAATATTCCTGGGCGTTTTCCTTTGAATGAATGGCATGAATGCAATCATAGAAACTTTTCATGTGTGAGGTGTCAATGCGATCACGAGGACCAATCTATCATGGACGGAAAGTTCACAAGCTAATGGCGCACATGAAGTGAGTGATGGATAACAGATAGGATTTGTCTGCTAGTTTTGATATTGTTTTGTTGAATTAGACGGCATGTTTGCCCCTGAGATTGATCGACTGAACCCAATTGCAGTGTGTTCTTGACAACCAAAATGAACAACGTTTGTGATGGACTCGCGCCCATTGTGTTCGACTCTCTAATTACATATCAAACCGAAGTTCAGGGTCAGCATTCATTTCGTCTTCGACCTACAAGTTATAATCCTTCGGCCTAATGCTTGATTCAACATCTTATAACAGCAGTACCAAAAATCGACAGAAGTTATCATCACTCTCTTTCAGCAGGGGCCGAACGAAACAACAATTCGGGGTCAGTACACACACTCGCTACTCATCTTTTCAACCATGACACACAAACCACATTATATCATCATTTTCACTAACAGCGTGCGAAAAAGATCCCCAACAAGACAATTTGAAGAATCTAGGTCAGATTCATAATGTTGCTATCAATAATCCAACAAAAGCATTCAAAATGAATCCAATCGAGAACAGAACATTCATCCAAACAAAACAAACAAAATCCAGTGTTTGCATCTCAAAAAGAATAACGCAACCAACCAAACAACATACAGATCAACTTTCCTATCCGAAACCCTAGGCGGTGAACGAAGACGACGCGGTATCCTTCAACGGCAACCTAGCCCCGCCCCTCACACCGCGATACAGAACCCTAGTCCCGGCCTCCTCATCCTCCCCCACATCCGGCTCCAAATCATCGGTCCTCCTCACCGCAGCATGAACCAGCACACCCACAACCCCGATCACCACCGCCACAATCACATTCACCGTCACATCAGTCAGAAGCAAAAACAGAATCGTCAACACGGACAACACTCCGATCACGATCCGATCATCGATCTCCCTCCCAAACACAACCAGCGGCGCCTCCCTGAGAAAATACAGGAACAGCCACGCGACGAGAACGGCGAGGAACACGATGAGCGAGATCGGGTGCCAGAGGAGGGAGAGGAAGAGGATGAGGAGAACTACGATGAGGTAGTTAGATCTGAAGTAGGCGGCGTTGGTGCGGATTCGGAGGAGGGAGTCGGAGAAGGAGGAAGGGAACGAGAGAGATCGGAGTGCGACGAGTTCCGACCACGGGCGGCGGCGCGCGACGGCCGATCTGAGACGGTCCTTGGAGCGGGTGAAGGTCTCGAGGTTCGAGGTGGTGCTGGACGGCGGCGGCGGATCGGTGGCGATGGTGCCGTACGTCGTCGTCATTGTTTATGAGGAAAGAAAGGCGACGTGGAAGGGTATATGTGGCCAAGGGCTGGAAGGGTGAGGATGTATGTGGGAATGGTACAATGTGGGGTCTTCACGGACAAAACATGGAGCCCATGGAGCCAGTCTCGGCGTCTCCACTTCTGACGATCGGATCTGAGTTTTATCGAGACCATAGAATAAACACGAAAAATTATTATGTTTCTAATTTTATGATGGAAGATGAGATTTATTTAGATATCTTTTCTAACATTGTGGATCCTTCCATTATTGAAAGAATTGTTTTGGTTAAAAACACACATCAAATCTTTTCTAATGGTTTGAATCTCAGAATACTTTAATTATAATTTTTCAAATACAATAATCGTCCTTTCATTTTTTGTATGGTTTGAATCTCAGAATATTATTTTAAATTTTAATGGAAAAATGGAGGACAATGATTTTTTGTACAAACATTTTTTAATTTTTGAGGTGTATTTGGAAATATGAAAGATTTCGAGAGTGAGTGTGACAAAAACTCAAGCAAGTCATTTGGTTTTGGTTTGCTTGAGAAGACAATTACATGCATATATTCATTCATTTCTGTTAGATTTATTTCTGTTATTGACAAGGGAATGAACCTAAACTCCACCACATCTCACGCATTGCAGAATGATCAGTTTTGTTTGTAGCCTTTGAGCTCGATGCATTACACCTCAGTTCATCATTGACCGTAATGCAGGTTAAGTAGGAAGACATGAATCCGAAAAGATGACAGAAAAATGATTGAAAATGTCCGTCTCTTGACATAACATACCGAAAACATTTCAACCGAGATGAAGATCGACGCACCTAGTCCTCCAAGGATATGTGGCAAGATAGTTTTAAAAGAGTATGCACATAGGACACAAGTTCACTCACAGTGAAGCCAAAATACAGTTTACAAAGAACTCCTACAAAGACGAAATGGAGTATTGGATACCATGAGTAAACCAACAGAGATTCTTGCTTCAGAAATGGCGATGATCACACAAGATTCTATATGCGTTCGAGCTACCACATTGAGAATGTGGTTCAGGCACAGTGCAAGAGCATTCCAAACCAAGTTCATTGTTCAAGCATGTTGCAAAAGGACAGTCTCAGGAAACGACGAGGTGCCATTGTTAGCAGCTCCTCGGACATTGAGAATCGAAGTAACGAGGTTGTAGATTTGAACGTTCTCGAAAGAAGGGACCTTTCTTCCACTAGCAAACTGCGGGCCGTGACCAATGAAGATGGTCCTCATGGAGAAGAATGCATTGTCATAGCCATGAGCTCCTCCACATTCCATACTCTTGGACCTCTTCTGCTCGACCTTGAACCCCTCTTCGAGCAGGCCAATCACAGGTGGTATTCTATCGCTTGCCGAGTAATGCAGCCTACTAGGGAGCTCACTTTTGAGATACATTTTCAGGTTCTTGCCATTTTCAACTTTTCCCGAGCTCAACCCCTCGTTCATCTTCTCCACAACATCAGCAGCCGAGTATCCCTGAGGTGGCCTAATGGCAAGCAAGGGAGTATAAGACTGAACCCAAGATGCCGGGACACTAATCCAAGGCGCCAAATCATCGATATAGACCAACTTCTTATCACAAGTTCCCACCATGCCATGATCACCGACCATTATAATACTCACATCCTCGAACACACCTCGCTTCTCCAACCCATCAATCAACCTCCCAATCATCCGATCAATCCTAGCAACAGCTTCCGTGATCTCCGGATCATCCGGTCCAACCTGATGCCCCTGATGATCTGGATCCTCAAAATACAACGTCATGAACGACGGGATCTCCCCGTCATCCAAATCGAAGTACCCAAGAACGGTGTCAACCCTCTCCTCAAACGGCACCGACCCATTATAAAACATACAGAACCCATCAGGACAACTCCAATTCCCCTTCTTCACCTCCGACCCAGGCCAAAAATACGTCGCAGCCTTCAGCCCGTGATTCACGACCGTCTCCCAAAGCGGCTCCCCGAGCCACCACTTGGGATCATGGCTTCCCATCGTGAAAGCATCACCATTATATGGATCAATAAAATGATTGTTAATAATCCCGTGATAACTAGGGTACAATCCCGTCACGATCGAGTAGTGATTCGGGAACGTAAGGGTCGGGAAAACCGGGATCAAACCCAGCTCAGCTTCCGTCCCGTTCTCGATCAACCGATCAATGTTGGGCGTGGCGGTCTTGTACTGGTACCCGAACCGAAACCCGTCCGAGGATACCAGTATCACCACGGGCCGCGACAGCTTCGACAGCGGCCGAGCAACATTCACCGATGCTGATGATGTTGGTGACGTCACGTTGTGGGTGGCGATGACGTCATCAGGGTTTGGTGTGGGTGGTTTGGATGATCTGACGAAGAAGAGGAAGGCGAAGGCGGAGGAGGCGGCGAGGGCGACGCAGGTGGTGAGGAGGAGGGAGATGAAGATGACGGCGGTGGCGGCGGGGGATCGACGTGGAAGAAACTGGTCCGTCGATGTGGAGGAGTCCTCGGTGCTCAAGGGGAGGAGAGCGGTCGATTGGTTGGGCTGATCGTCGTCTTCAACGGACAATTGGGTGTGCTTCGATGGAGGTAGTTCGCCGGCCATTTTATCAACCACCCTCTGCGGCGGCGGCGGTTGACTTGTGGGTTTCTGTTTTTGCTAGATTTCTGGGGTGAAGAGTGAGGGGATGGTGAAATTGAGAGTGGATTGAGAGGTGGGTCGATGATGATTTTGGGTATCAGTGATTTGAATTGAGGTTTGGAGGAGATGGGTTGGGTGTTGGTTTGGTGATGGTTGCCGTCGTTGAAGTTTCGCAGTCAAGCGATGGAATCTAGGTAGAGTATATTTGGGGATATTGGAATCAAAAGATGGAGTAGACAATGGGGTGAAACATGAAACGTCGTAACCCTACGTAAAATATCTGATAGTCTATTCGTCTTGATTTGGAGCAATAAGTTGTATTATGTTGTAAATTATTTAAAATAATTATTTTTTAGAAAAGATATTTTTTTAGATATTATTTACTTTTAAGATTATTAAAGTGATTTACTCGATTAATTATTAATTATGTTTAATCATCTTAATTAGATAAAAAAAATTAACTATAATTTGTAAGATATTATAATATTTTTAAGAAAAAAATACTCTAAAATAGTTTAATTATTTTATTAATTTCGATGTTTGTCGTCCGACGAAATCAAATCGGATATAAATGACGATTCAGTTCAATTGATGAAAGCACTTATTATACAACATATTATGATTTTTTACAAGATAGATTATTGACATGATTATAAAAAAATATTCCCTCCGTCGCATGGAAAAACATAACGGATTGGTTTTACACGTATGTCAATATAAAGTTTGGCATGCGTGCAACGATAATGAAACATATTTTTTGAGAAATTTATTATGAAACATTAATAGTTGTGTAAATTATGTATTTCAACCTAATACATATTATCAGATAATTAAACTTGATTTAATATGAAAACAAGATATATGTATATATTATATTTTTCGTGGGACGAAAATAATACTAAACTAAATATCAATCAATAAATAACATGATTATTTTCTGAAAACATGATCCAAAAAAGATTATTATCTCAAACTTTCATAGATACTCGACATAAAATGTCGTAGAGTTGGATCATTCACTTGCATCTTCCGTATACGTTAGTATAGCAGCTTCAATCAAATTCCTGTATCACCCAGATCAACACACACAGGGTGATATCCGCGCGATCCATTAACCAACTCTCCTCCGATCCAACTCCGACCAAATCGCTCCTCACCGTCCGCCGGTTTCTTACCGGAGAAAAATCCTAGTCGCCTGAATCCCTCATTATACACCTCGCCGTGGTCGCAAATGGGAGCCGTCCAATCATTATCATCATCTACAACAACAACATCGCGTCCTCCTCCTCCGCAGACTCCTTTGCCGTCGACTCCTCAGATTCCGGCCAGACTCATCGTCGTGGCGTGGAGAGTCCTCATGGTCGCCCACATTGGCCTCGGAGGTTGATTCCTTCTCCTGATTTTGCAAACCCTAATAGTCTGATTCGTGCTAATGACTATTGAGTTTTGTGATTAGTGTTGCCCTTTTTTGCTTTGGATACTGAAAATTAGATGAATTGGGGAAAGCCTAACGGGTTTGATGGGGAATCTGCTGGTGTTTTGATGTGATTCTGTGTTTGCGATGCTGATTTTGACGAGTTCCTGTTATGGTAGAATTCCACCTTCAACATTCGGGAATTCTTGGAATAATATGTATAGATCATCGAGCTTAATATGGTCTTTAGTTCATGGGAGTGAAGGCTTTTCCAATATGGTCTTTAGTGAACTGATTTCTGCTCTTCTGTTCTTGAATTTCCTGATGGTCTAGGGATTAAATTTCGATCAACATATTCTTGAGTATGTTAAAATAAGCAATGGTATAGAACCTTATCAAGCTCATTTTCTTCGACTTAAGTGATAGTAGTTGCCATCGATCGGTATCCCAAGTCCCTACACTGTTGCACTAGCTTTTGAAGCTATATGCATGTTTGCTTGCTTCCTTGGATCCTAAATGTGCCTGCAACAGTGCATTGCTAATCCTGCAGTGACCAGCTCCTTGGCTCTCAGGTGTATCTTGGATTGTATGCTATTTGTTGTCATGTTTGTTGTTTCAGATGTTGGTCCGATAACTCTGCAATCATATGTTCACATTTTTATTGATTTTGATTGAATAAAGATCGTGTCATTCTCTTAAACCTGAAACATGCTTGATTGCAGTTAATTCTTTCTGCTGGCTGATTGTCAGTTCTCGCATAGAGTCGCATGGTTGATTGTCAGTTTTCTATTCACGTGTGTCCACACTTCTGGGTGATGATTGGGCTGTCAACATGCATTCCATGCTTCTGATGATTGGGCACTTATTCAAGATTCATCTTTCCATAATCCTCTTTCTCCTCTCATTAAGCTTAACCTTTTGTTTCCCCCCCTTTGCCATTGTTTCTTCATCGTCTACCTTGACTTGGAGAATAAACTCGCGGTTTCCACGGAGTAGATCCCACGTAATGGGATAAACGCTTGCTTTATTCCTGTTATTGCCTACCTTGTCAATTGAGTTGCCGACGGAACAATGAGATTGACTTCCGCTTTGAATACTGAGATCTAATCTTTCTCTTGCAGCTTATATGTTTCTGGATGGAAAACACAAAGGCCACCCGGGCTTTAAATGGCAAACACACAACAGAACATCCGTCTCCACCCACTGTGACTGAGAACACTCCTCTTGTTCTTGATGTAGAACCAGTACCTAATCCAACTCCTGTCATTGAACCTGTCAGTGCAGAAGCCCATCTCCCTGGAGCTGCAACGTGAGCTTTTGAAGTCGCTTTTGGAAGAGAAGAGAAAGGTCACACCCATGGATCACGAAGATAAGAGACAGATAGACAAAGACAAGGCTATCCTGAAGGAGCTTATGTGCAGAAACCGTTCCTCCTCTTTGATCTTTAATCGTCTGTGCGAGAAGAAAAGACAGAACATCGATTATTTGCAGGGTTGGAACATCCCTAATTATGTTGCATGACAGCCTCAAGCTGATTCAAATGATAGGTATTCGCATGCCGGAGCAGAGATTTTTACTTCTGTGAAAAGCTGGCGAAGCCAAATTGGTTTTCTGTTAGCTGGCATATCCCATCTTCTTGTATGAAGCTTAAGTTTGAGATTGTTGGATACTCTCATTGTATCCTAGTGTGGAAGACAGAATTAATCTCATTAAGCTTCTTTGAGTGTATGCGATTTGATACTGGAAGTGCACAATTGAGTCCAATTTTAGTAATTTGTTGTGGTAAATCTTCCCAGTGATGTTAAGTATCACATTGATCTTTCACGGGAACGATCGGGGCACATTTAACTTTCATGGGTGTCACATGATTTGGTGATAACTATCGAAGACCATGAAAGAGAGGGAAATCGATTAAGAGTGAGCATAAATTTTTATTGCAGACGACAGTGGAAGACTCGATTCTCCCAGAGCCATGAGAGCGGCACGCAGAAAGAGTAAGATGGGGGAAAACATGCTGCCCACATCGAAGAGAATTGGAACACTGAGCAGCTGTCAGACTATATAAGGAGTCTGCTATCTAAGAATAACACCCACAGAGCCGTGCGGTGAGCACAAAGCGAGCTACTTTCGGTACTTCTTTCAAACGTTCTTGGGCTCTTCGTTGACTAAAACAGCAATGTAAATTGGGAGCGAAGTAAATTGTCGCATCTATAAACCATTGGGGATTGTGCAGGAAGGCAAACTCAACGGTCGACCGAAAATACCTGCCTGAAAACAGTACCTTGCTGTTTACGTACACGAAGGAAACTTAATAGACATCAACTATAACTTTCCCATTCATGTTTCTATTGCATCATATCCAATTACCAAAATGGATAATCATCTAATCTATATACAGGGCAAGAATGATGGATTAGCTCGGTAAGTGATCAATTTGCCCCGCCGCACAATGCAATACATCCGGGCAAGCACGGCTGCAACACTTGAAACGAGGATGCAAAGCGCATTGCGATCGACTCAGAAGCTTCTGGTCAGCTGATCATGTAAGATGTGTTCACAGGACCACACTACCTCGGCTGGCACACCAGTAACCGTAAGCTGTCAAACCATGCCAATGATGCAACCAAAACTAGGAGCTAACTGGCTTGCCGTTCAGCTTAGGAAATGGATCTTGCTTGCTGAGAACCAATACTTTACTCTTGTGAGCAAAATAACCCTTAACCAGGTTCTTGTATATGAGCATTGCCACAATGCATTCCACCTGCAGTCAAAATCCAAAGCAGCAATGACATGAAGTTTTTAGAAAGGCAGAAATTCCGCTTTAGAAGAAGAGATCTACATGTCCTACCTCATCGATATCCATTTCTATCTCTAGCCAATTCATAGCCTTCACAATGACTTCCAACTTAATCTGGTGAGCTTTGCTCGGATCCTTGTGCTTTTGGATGACATGACTGTGCATCAAAATCATAGATACATGAATACCTGGTGTCCCTCTAAGATCAAATAACAGAACTTTGTCGAAGTCACTCACATCTTCTTAATCAATCTTCGGTAAACCTGGAGCTCTAACTTTTCTAGCACAAGATAGACACCTGATCTCAAGAAACTGGAAAGTCCATGGAACACTTATTAGAACAAAATACACCTGTATGAAGATGATCCATTGGGGGCAGATGTAGGAATGGAGTATGCCTACCGATCCTCATTCTCTTGGAGAGCACATCTTAAGAGCCGAAGGTCTCCCCTCCTTAGAGCTCGAACTATATCCCTGTACTGGAGAATTTTAATAGCAGAAAGATAAGCTGTCATGTAAAGAGAATGGGGGACAAAATTTAGCCACTCAGTTAAGATATAATCTAAAAAGGACAAAAAGAAAATGTCACTCACCTCGACAAGGTTGTATATATCTAACATCGAACCTTGGGGCAAGATGCCCAATGAAAGTTTTACAGGAATAAGATATTTCAAGATCATCCTACAGAAATAGAAAGAAGTATCATGAGCCTAGAATCACCCTAAGATAACAGAGAAGAAAATTTGAAGCTCAATAACATTAGTTAATAAAAGGAAGTGAGTATCAACCGAGCATAAGATATTTTCTAAGTTGAACAAGCAGTAAATTTTTTAGCAGTATCTTTCCTCTCCAAATATTTAAATCCGATTCACTGGCAATCCTTCACCTTAATAACAAGAACAAAACGTTGGATCAGACCTTAAATTTGCTTCATGATCGGGATTGCAATGAGATAAGGCATATGATAACTTCTGATCGGCCTGCAACATCAGACAGTGAAATTATACTGATTAGACAAATGGGGAAAAACTGCAATGGAATTACTAAAGATCATTTGTCTCTCAAGCCATAGATACTCATAATAATAATTCTTTATCAGAATCAGCAACAAGAAGGGTAATAATCATCAGTGGGCGAAGTTACTTACAGCAGGAAAGTTTTCATTGAAAACTTCGAGACGGCCTGTATAATACATGTAGGTCACCTGCGCACATGGTAGATAGATCCTTTTTCAGATGACATGCATACTTTATCTTGATTGTATTCTAAATGCATGCACATATACATGGTTTTGAAGCCACTCTTACTTAGTAATGGAAGACGAAAGAATAAATCAACTCACTTCACTCAAATTTTCATCCATAGTGGAGAATCAGTATCTACCTTGTCTCTTGATGGAAATTCCTCAAAATCAAATATTCTGGCGGTTTCAATGCTTCTTATCACACTTCGGCAAAGATGAACAGTACCAAGCTGGTATTTGATAAACCATAATTAGATAAGAAAAAAAAAAAAAGGTTGACCATGAAACAGAAGCACAAACACCAAAGAGCTAAATGGTTTAAGAAGTGATATTCCATGTATTCACAATCACGACCCCAGGCATGAGAGAACTGATTTTTCTAAGTCTCACATGGCAGATTTTCCCATCAGGTCTAGTACAGCCATTTTACCATGTTAAGTTTCAGGGGGGTGATAGCGAAGGTGTGGAGTAACAAGCGCTCGCAGGATGACTAAGAAGTTCGGGAAAGGTTCATACCTTGAAGTATATTTTGAACAGCTCCAAGTGATATACAAAGCTCCAACACGCTTTGGGCCTTTTCCCTACAAATTCCATGTTAAAAAAAAAAAAAAGATTAGAGCTTAAAAAGCCCACGCTGGAAGCTCTGTAAGCATCAGCATGGATCACACAAGGCTAGAAGGGGAATACACATAGAGACATGCCCCAAATATTCTACAAAGAAAGCACAAAAGGTTAGTTTCTTCAGATTGAATAAACCAGTCTAAAATTTGAGAAAGCACATAAGGAACACTCCCTCAGAAAATTCACGTCACTATAAATTAAGAGGGAAGAGAACTGTTCTTGCATTGCTTTACTATTTGAAATCAACTGATACCACAATTTCAAGCTAAACAATCAAAGCTACAGTGTCTCAATGATCAACAACTAAATTTAGAAAGGGTGACTCTAACTAAATTTTCAAAGATGAATTGAACTCCCCATACGAATGTGTCATGAATTACGGTGATGAATGACATCTCTAGAATAAAGAATGGAGCTTTTTGAAAATAAGTTTCAAACTCCAACTTAATAGGTCGAAGAAATTTGTAGCTGAAATAAGCCAACCGAAACAAAAGACTTGAACCTTCTTGTGTACAGTAATTAAGGATTTGAACTAAAGAAAGCCTCAATGCACCCAAAGTAAAATCTTCATAGCACAAATGACTAGTTCAGATGAAACAAACAAACTTACAGCAAGAACACCAAAGAATGTCATGAGGAAAGAGCCAGCTCCCTTCAACTTCTCTGTGGTTTTCTTACTCAATGCCAACTCCCTATCAGCCTGCACAGCATCTTCTTTTACAAACATAACTAAAAAAATCTTGTACTTTTCCATTGTCTTCTCAGAGCACCAAACAAAGGTTTCTCACACGACGTACCCTCTCAGCAAGAACCCTAATCTCATAAGCAATCACATAGAGAGCCTCCAACGCCCATGCTGTCTCCCAATTCCGAAACTCCTGAATAAACGCACTGCATTGTCCATATCCAACCCCCAAATCACAACCATCAACACCCATCCCAACAAGAGCACACACACAGACTCACACCAAAACAACACATCAACAGACACACAGACAGAAGAATCCTACTTCGCAAACTTCTCGAAGGCCGAATACGAATCCACAAGCTGCCCGATCCGATAACACTGCAGCGCTCTCAGCAACGGCACCAGCATCTCGCCATACTGCGACCACTTCTCGTTTTGCTTCACCAATCGACTCGTATCCTACAAAACTCGCCAATCGATCAATTCCATCAGCCCAAAACCCTAACAAATAACCCTCAATTCCTAAATTGAGAGGGAGGAAGAGACTACCTGGACGACGTTGAGGGAGTCAGCGAGGGAGAGGAGGAGGTGGGAGTCGGAGGTGACGGCGAGGAGTCGCCGGAGAACGGCGGCGTTTTGGGCGGAGATGGCGTCGGAGAATCGGTTCAGGTAGTCGGTGATTCGCCGGTGTGCTTCTCCCATGCTCACATATGCCATCGTCTGCGTCGGAGAGCGAGAGCGGTAGAGGTCGGAGAACCACACGGGTATTGCACGGGTGTGCGGCTCTCGCTGTGTTTTATGCACCCAACTTGGCCACATTTCATCACGCCCATCAGCAATAGATTGGGATCTAAGTTTAATTGTAACGAGATGAGATGAGTATAATTTTATATGATAAGGGTTACGACAATCGATCGAATATTATGATGTTATTATGAACGTTTATATAACATATACATATTATATACCATTTCGTTTGACACCATCGGGTTCATACTCAAAATCAGTCGGACTGCTAGATAAACACAAGCCCGCGGCCGGCGTCTCCTCGAGCCACGGTATCGAATCAGGCGATCGAATTGCCGTTTATGGAAGTCGACGACGACGATCGTTTCGGAAACTTCTCTCGCAGCGAAGTGCTTCGAAGATCCCCTCAGTTTCCCTCTTTCTTCATATGATCGCAATCCCTAGTCGTCCTTTTATCTAGTCATTTACATTGATTCTTAAACGTTCTTGATTATTGAGATCGACCGGGTTTCTCTTTGATGTTCATAAATCGTTTTCCATTGATTGCAAGGGTTTCAGGATTCTGATGCTGGAGGTTTCTGCCTGGTTACATTGCTCGATTGTCGGAGAATCGTGACCTTGCTGAACTTTGTAAGTAGCTTCTGCGATTGATGTTTTCAGTACATTCGAATCGTATGCGAAATTGATCTGCTATAAAAACTGAAATCGGAGCGCTCACGATTTGCTTGAGTTGCTGTTTTATTTGTGATCCGTAAAGGCCACGTGAACAATGCTTGCTATAAGTGTAAATATAATCTCGCTGAGTCCTGTAAGCGATGCTTTATTTGTAAACCTATTCTCACAGGGTCTAGAATCTTTAGATTCCTGTAAGCAATATATCCTGTAAATTTCGTGCTCTCTTCATTTTTAACCTTTTTCTTTTCATTTTTTTGGCTTTGTGTAGCTTCTGAACTACATCGTAAATTTTGTGATTTTGTCTCACTTGGAATCCGCATTTGTTGACAAGCTATTGATGAATCCTGTTCCTTGAACAGATGCTACGAAATTTTGTCAGATTCATTTTTTGATACTGGAACCAGGCTTGGAGATTTGGATAAATAATCTTCCTCGCAAGTATGTTGTTTTCTCCTATCTCTCTTGTTGATGCTCTCAATCTTTTACAAATTTATGATTGTACTGTATCCAACATGGTGACACAGCTGCGCCCAGTGGAATGGAATTTTGGTGACACTGCCTATACGCATGTCCTTTAACAGCCATATTTTGCCTCAACTGTGTTTAGATTTTGCTGCTCCACTTTCGTTGAACCAACAGTAAAAGCTGGTGCTGATGGTATTGCAGACTTAATTGATACACCGTGCTGGGTGTATAAAAACATGAAATAGAGTCCACCGCAAAGGAAAAGCTGTTCAAGAGAAACAGCATGCAAGCTGGTATGTATTACTCGCTACTTGTTCAAGGAAAAAAAGTATGTTTCTCTATCGTTTTGGATGAGAAACGGAGCATAACTAACTAAATGGGGTTGCTCTGATGAACTTCCCTCGACTATCATCTACTTGCGTCTTTCACAAAACTGAAAGACTCTGTAGATACTCTTAGCTATTGTTATTTATGTGCTTGACGTATAGGAAAGTATATTTCCAGCTTCAAGATCCTTGCTTCCAAGGACACTCGCTGAAACGAACAAGAAGATTTTGTAATAGGTGGGTGGTTTTGTGTGTAGTGAACCAACATATAATGTATGGTCCACGGTTGTGTTTTATTGTTGGCTTAGACTGTCCTCTTGACCAGTGAAATGCCACTAGGATTGCCTCCCCATTCTTCAAAGACGACCAAATAATTCCCTGTTGGTTTTAGCCAGGATCTTGGAACATGGTACCTGAAAAGAAAAAGCTTTGGTGTTATTGAGATAAAGGGAAGACTTGATTGAAGGTGAAACTTGCTGATGAATTATTATTTTTTACCATCTTTGAGACGGTTGTCCGCAGTTACTTAGGCATTTATTCTCTTGGAACCATCCAGTGTAGCTGCACTGTCCACAATTGCCGGACGCTATGTATGCCGGCCAGTGGCGTCCAATGCTTTGCCCATTAACCCATACTTGTCCCTTCCCCATGGTATTCATATCCAAAGCCAATGGATCGTTTCCTGCTGGCGCATTGAAAGTAGTCTGCAAAATGCAGACAGGATTAGCATTGCCGATTTCTGTTTCAAGTGCTTGAGAAAATTATGCATCCTCACTCTGTTAGATTCTCACCTTGTACCATGTTAATGGCTGCTTTTGAGAGATGAATTTACCATCTGACCATTCTACAGAAGAGCTGCCGCTGACCGTATCCAGACCGAGTTTTTCACCTTGCATGCCGATCTGCAGGATGAGAATGCAGATGATTGAAGGGAACAGCACTAGGTAAAGTCATCAATTCATCATAGTTTATCTGGAAACCCCTATGATGTTTTGCTCTATTCTTATTCTTTGAATACTGCAAAATTTTTATGGCTATACAAACCTTGTAAGACCATTTCTGCCATGTCAAGTCTCTTGTCCCCTGATTGAAACCGGACAGCGTGACCGGTCCAAGAACACCTTCATTCCATGTCTCGAAGTGTGTTCCAACATTCTGAAATGCATCATTGTTAAGAACTTTAGAACTGATCAGGTACGTGCACTTTGGAAACCAACAAGTTAGACCTGAGATTGCGTACTAACCGCAAGCCCGACGGCAACACTTAGGAGAGAGATCCTGTTAACCCCAGCCCACATCTTTACTTGCTGACTGTACGTCAACTTCGGGTTAGCTAATGATCCATAGACGGTCCCTATCGAACAAAAAAAAAAACCAAGAGTTGGCATTGATATCAGCTTGAATTAAGCATGTCGCAGATGTGAAGAATGTGCATGCATAAATTGCAATCTACCTGCTGGCTGACCATTGACGAAAACATGCAAAGCATGTCCAGCTGACATGACCGTGAGAGTTGGATAGTTACCAGTCTTTAAAAATCCTTCGTTTGCGTTAACCACGACGCTGCAATGTGAATTTTTTTTCAAATAAAGTAGTTTAACATCAAGTTTGAAGCTTCCAATGTGTTGTAGTAAAGCCTCTTCCCGAAAAGGCGGAGTTAGGACAAGTAGAAAACATACTCTGTCATATACCACAGGTAGTCGCTGGTATCTCTGGTTACGTTTAGTTGCTCATACAACCCAGTTGCTGAGAAAGTACTGTCGCCATCGGCAGTTGGAGTCTCATCCACGTAAGATTGCCACGAGAAAGTGGTGATGGTAGTCATTTTGGCGTGGAAGCTTGGAACGATAACCTGGTTCAAGTATAGATGATTGTCTTAGATTCTCAAAATTCCTAACTTGAACGCAATCTCAAATCCCCCGAACCCTAATCTGGATAGTGACAATAGGATGTTTACCGAAAGGGATGTTATCCCCCCCACCTTGGCCGTGTTGAATACTTCTTTCTTGCAGTCAGGAAGAATGCTGATGGACCAAGGAGGCAAATCGTACTGCCCTCCTCCGAAGTTAACCTTTACCGACCATTTCGTGTCATAATTCGCTAGGAAGGCGGCGCACGCCCCTGAACTCGAGTGGAAGACATGAGCCTGTATAAGGTAATCGATCAATACTCCGTTGTTACCATAGCATTTGGGTAATGAGGTTTCAAGGATCTTTAGTTTGTCATCACGACGAAGTCTAGTAAAGAGTTGAAAACGACCTCTTGATTACCACCTAGGGTGGTCACGGTTGGGTCTGCTGAAACCAAGGCTGGCTCACACATCTTTATGGCATTGTGTAGATACTTCAAGTGGGTATACTTTGGTTCTCTAAGCAACCCTGGCAAAAACAAACCAGCAAGGATGATTAGACTCGTAACCAAACCATGATTTTAGGCCATGATACTGATTGATGCTGAATTATACAGATCTCGACTGCTTCAAACAGTCCAGCGGTTGAAAGGCTTCCGTCATGGAAAACGAGATTATGCCAAGATCATTCATTTGATTGATCAATAACATCGAAGAAGGTAAGCCATTACGTGAGTTCCGGAGTGTGATATTCGACAAAAAGTCTTGCCAAAATTATGAAATAGTTCGCATTCTGCTAGTGCATGGTGGTGATAGTGAATGTTTCTGATGCGAACGCTTTGCCAATGCATACCGTATTCGTCGATTGGAGCGTCATAGTCATAGCTAGTAGCGACGAAGCGACCTGCTGTGGTGCCGAAGTTGGTGCCTCCATGGTACTGAAATGTGAAGGTCCAAATAAGAACTTTTGGGAACAAATGGTCATTAAGCGACTATGGTATGATTCGAGGTTTTGTCAAGTTAATAGTTCAGAGATCGCGATACGGTACCATGTAGTAGTTGACGAAGGAGCCCCCTTTTTGTATGAATATGGCGACAGCGAAGGCTACATCCTCTGCGGGTCTATATGGAACTGCACCACCAAATTGTGTGTACCTATTTGAATCAATAAAAGACCCAACGAATCCAATAAGCATGATTTTTCGCTGCTGTCATAAGTTGTTAGGATCATCATTATCATGTGCTGTTATCATTTTGACAATTTCTTTGTTTCCTTTTGGACAACAGGGAAAGTTCAGAAATGGATTTACCGATGATGAGGAAATACGACGAGGATGACTTACCAACCGGACCATAGTTCGGTAAACATCTTCGGCTTGTAGTTCGTGTTCGGGACGAAATCTTCGCAGTAGAATGCATTGCAAGTGTTTATCTGCATTGAAGGGAATGATGATATCGTTAGTGGAGAGTAAACTTCTAAGCTATCATATAAAAGTGACCGTTCTGGTCATTTTCTTAGGCAGGATGACCTTTTAGTCTAAGTGAATATGACCTTGAAAAAGCTGTGATTCAGCGTCGGTTCTTAACTTTTCACTCCTTTAAAGGCTTTACAAAGAAACAAAAATCTCAACTTTTATGATTATGGCTTGATTTTAAAGCGATAGAAAAGTTAAAATCAAAAGAAAGGAAAATCTGGAGGGAAAAAAAAAACAATGGATTGAATCATGCTTTGTATTTTTCTTATCCTTGTTTTTTTTGTGGTTATGGCACAAAATTATATTCTCCGAAAAAAGGCTGTCTGTATAATAAGCCCTCATAGTCATATCAATAATATCATAAAAAAATCATTTAAAAAAAAGAGAGAGAGAGAGAGAGATTGAGAGAAAAAAAAAAAGCATTCCTGGTATGTTTACCTCTGACTGCGAAGGCAATTAGGCACTGAAAATTAGTAATTGCATAAAAGGGGACTATAGTTTTTGAGAAATCAATTAGCAATACCAAATCCATTGGCTAATCAGGTCCACTTTTATTGTTAAACTTGAAACTGTATCAAAAGAATTCTTCAAGTCCTATGATTAGTCAAATTAAGATAATATAATGAATTTAGCATGGGTTGTTTTTCTTTTTCAATTTTTTATGTCCTTTCCGACGAAAAAATCTTTCAAATCTTGACGTTTTTGTTGACTGTTTTATAACATGTTACAAAAGGAACGAAAGGAGAACTTACGATTGGGTCAGGGGCATCGGCTTGCTTGCACATGACCCACGGGACACCAGTGTTGAGACCAACGGCCATTTGAGCTGCCCATCTGGCGTAGAGCTTCCCTGGAGTTCCAATGTCATATTCTACACCTTCATATTCGTTCTCTATCTGCCATATTGACATTTTCATTTCTCATACATCATTTTTCTGATAATATTCACCAAATCTACCACTACGCTCTATAGTTTTGACTCCAAATATAAAATAAATAAATAAATAATTGAGTCATAGACCATGATTTGAGAAAAAGAAGGCTCACCTGTGACAATATGATTGGGCCTCCCTGTGGTTCAAACAACCCCTCTGCTTTCATCATGCTCACTATCTTCTCTGTGAATCCTTGCATTTTTGCCTAACCAAAAAAATAAATCACTTTAAAATGGGGAAATTTATTTGTTTAATTAAAAGAGCAAGAGAAAATTTCAAGTAAATCTACCTTGAAAGGTCCATTATCTGTTCTGAATTCAATTCCAGGTACATACTTGAGCCACACTGGAAATCCTCTGAATATCAAAAAACAAAAATCATTAGAAATTATTTCAAAAGGAACAATAAAATGAGCTGTAAACAATAAAAAAGCAATTAAATTAAAAATTAATTCAAACCAAATCCAATAAGTGATGAAAGCAACATATCCCCTGTTTCCTTTCCCATCCTTTTTTTTTTTCTTTTCATTCCTATATGCTCTGCCTCTTGGCCTATATCTCTACTCCATTAATGTTGATCAATGTAGATGATTATCCTTCCTTCAATTCTATATCACGCGAAAAATATCATCGGATCTTCACGATCCGACGACTTACCCGAAATTCCATTCAGCACAGACGAATGGACCGATCCGAAGATGAACGTAGAGGCCGGCTTGTTGGATTAGCTTGATGAACTTGACCAGGTCATATCTCCCCTCGAAATAATACTTTCGATAACCAAAGAATCCATAAAAGAAAACCACGTTAGCTAGAATTCGACGAAGATAAACAGAAGAACGAAGAGGCGAAAAGTACTAAAATGATCAAAACCTGTCCAGGAGATGGCTCATGTCCATTCCAGAAAACATAAGTCTGAATAACATCCAATCCTCCGCTCTTCGCCTTCTGAATCAAATCCGGCCACATCTGTCGATCGATAAAACCCAATTCCATGCATGTCAAACACCGTCACATAACTACGCTAATCAGACCTGCAAATAGGTCTATGCCGTTACCTCGGGGGTGCTTCTAGGATAATGAATCGATCCAGACATAAGAATCCGCCTCTGCCCGTTTATAATGATCGCCTTTCGATCATATGTGACAGATGCCATGGCCGAACATACAAACAAACATAACCATACCGCAACGAGCACCATGTTCTGCTTACCGGCAATGCGGTCATCGCCTATCTTCTTCATCTTCACCATTGATTAGTATTTGATGATACCTTAGAAATCAGAAATGAGAAATGAGAAAAGGGGGAGAGGGATATACAGGGAGAGCTTTGCTGATATGTTATGGTGAGTTTTTTGCTTCTTTTTTTTTTTTTTTTTTTTGGAGTCAGTATGTGTTGTATAAATAGACATTCTCGTGGGGCCCTTGCTTTTCTTTTCTTTTTTTCCTTTTTTCTTTTTTTTCTGGTTTTCCGTTTCTCTCGTTTCTGTGCGTTGATCCCTTGCCTGCACGGAACTCGTTGAAAGAAGAATAACGTTTTTTTAGGTGCTTTTCCACTTACGAAATGAATTTGGTAATAACAGTTGGACTTGGTGATGTGGTTTGGTACCTATATTTATTTGTTTAAATCCACGATGAAAATGCTTTGATTTCTTAGGTGGGTTAACTTTGGTGGTTTTCCTCTCATTTGTTTGTCCTTGATACTGTTTTCATATCTCATAAGTTGCGACGCATGCGCAAAATTGATAATGATTCTGATAAAGTACCCTCCCTGTTATGCATCACAATAGAAAATTATAGATGATGATTTTGTTTTAAACGTGAAAATTCATCGATAGAAATAGCCGCCCGCTTGGTAGCAAACTCACGAAAAACTGTTACTGTGATTCTGAAGACCCATTTTGTGTTGTACTCGTACTTGGCGAATTTTCAACTTCATCCATCCTCACCCATTTTGTTTGTTTTTTTTTAATGAAATGTTTGCCTGTATGTTATTCTCATTTATCTGAATTTTGTTTCATAAACAAAATAAAATAAGTGCCATATATATATATATATATATTTACGTGTTTTTAGTGTTGTAAAAGATAACATAGTGAAGATTGTAAACTGTAATTTGAAAAATTTATACTATAACTTGTTGAATCTATACAAGTCAGATTTTAATTATAAAATATATTAAAAATTTGATTATACATATTTATTAATTCACAATATAGATTTTTTAATTTATAATATAAAATCATCAATTTATAATATTTATAATAATCATTATGTTATTTTTTGTAATATGGATGATTTTCCATATACTACTATATATCTACAAAGAATTTGTGACAGGATACCAATAACTTTTAGCAAGTGCCAGGTGCCAGGTGGATATGAGTGATCGACAATTCCTCGTTATTCTTTCTTCTTTTTCCTTTCCAAAATCTTCATCCTCGTTTTCCTCCTTCGGTTTCTTTGGATTAAATGCATCTCTTCTAAACTGACAATGGGCCCAAAGTCGAAGCCCACAAGGCCCACAATCCTTGGCCCATTTCATCTTCATTCTTTATCCGTACAAGTGAAGGTGACATAATCGTTCTCCACACTGTTTAAACTAATCATCCCTGTAATTCCTTTTTTTGCTTTAGGAGTACATCTCATATTCTTCTAGATATCAAAAATCAACGAATAAAAACGTTTTTCATATGACCGTTGAACATGGACTGTTACAAAAATAATATATTAATGCTACCATGGCTGCTGAGAGATTAGTGATGAGTCTTGGTACTAATCCAAGCAATCATTTGGGTCCCGCGGTTCGCATGAGAGGTCAAAGCAAGTCGAAGAACGTCATTAGCTTTGCCAAATCAGCATGGTTAAGGGATGCTTACCCATATTCGGCTTTTGCTTCAAGCTTAACCAAAAAATCAAGCCCTTGTTGCTTTCCATGTACCAAGTGCTTTGGATAACCATTAGATACGTATACGTATGTGGAATATAATCAAGGCTGCCCGATCTCTTGATTGATTGATTTCCATCACAGTCCATATATCAATCCTAAGGAACTTGGACAATCATCAAATAACTGTATGTATTCAATCATTATTTTGAATTTCTGATAGAATTAGTATGATATTAAAACAGATATCATATGAAATTATGAATTAAAAATTGTTAATTGTGCCATATTCACCCCGCATCCATGAGGGGCCTAACCGATAGATGATAGATCTATGCCCATACCCGAATCTAGCATCAGTACTTCTAGTTCGTAATCAGTATCATTAGGTCGAGATCTTATGGATACCTTCTTATGTCTGTTACAACATTTTAATCTGTGATTAAGAGAGAGATTATGAGTTTGGCTGAGCCATGCAAAGTAACATTTCTTAATGGATGAGGCGTCCACGTATAATTAGTTATGAACTTATCAACATGCGAGTTTTGCGAGTGTTCCCTGTTTCATGGCCTGTCGTTGGTGGGCCGAACCCGCCGGCCCATGGGCCCACCATATATCCTAGTGGCCACTGTACAGATACATCCGTGATTGCAAGGGTCTGATCATATTTCCTTTTATCAATAATAAATACGAGTGTGATTATAAAATTAGTATGGTATCTAAGGCACACATTTGCAGACGTGGGTAAACATATAGACACATGGATATGTGTGTGTGTGTTGATTCATTGATAACGGAACGAATAAGATTGGTTTTTAAGTTGATAAGCGTAAGGGCGAGAGGGGTCCTATGTGTGATCTGTGTGGACTGTACCTGACTCAGCTTGCTTATCCACACAAGGACTTGTTGGAGATGTGACATTACATTCCATGGAGAATAACATCATTTTTCATTTCTCCTAGTAGGATAATACAACAAGAAATGATCTGATCCAATTATAGTCACGATGTAGACTGAACTCCGAACTCAAATCCACGAAAGAGTAAATACTTTTCTGGTTTGATATTTCTCTAATCCACCGAATAGAAAAGGTACAGTGATAATATCTATATGTGATCAAAACACTCTTCAAACTTTTGCAGCCTTGATCCCACACTATGGACCCGAAAAGGGTACTTTTGTCCGTGTCGCAATATCAGACGTGGAGCTTCATCACAATATAATGTTAATTGGATAAGTTTCATCATTCTTTTTAATTTAAGACGAAAATTTATATAGATGTTAAATTTTTAGGAATTTTAATGAAAAATAAATATTTTTCTTATTATAGTGGGGTTTATTGCAACGGATGAGACGAGTTAATAAATATACTATATCAGATGAGATTGATTTGATATTTTTTTATATTAAAAGATAATCAAAAATTAAAACGTCTCTTTTATTTTAAAAGTGGAAAAAAATAATTCAATTAATATATCCAAATTCAATTATCTGAATATATATATATTCATGAACGTGGATGCTTGGTCACGTCTCATTAGCTTGTGCATGAAATGCAACTGATTATCCATGTTTGTATTTGCTTCTTCATGATCCTCGGTGCAGCTTACACAAGCTAAGCTTATCCGTTTGCTTGATTAAATAGTTACGTTGAAAGGGGCCCCGTGATCTGTATAAATCAATCTCTAAGGACCCAAATTGCGTACATTTAGTTATTCTTCTGTCACGGCTTTCCGATGTTGATATCTCCTGCAATGAAAGACGAACGAGGAACTTATCCATTTCTCACAAGGTGTTCTAATTCCTAGTCCAACCATGTAGTGTCGTTGATAATAAGATGAAATTATTTATGTGAAACCGCACGTAGAGATGTAAAGTCGTTAAGAATATCAATTCGTGAAAGATCGATTCGAAGTACTGTAAGTTAATCATGAACTTGATGAACGTATAGATTACAATATTGCAAAAATCCGTACGTTGTTGAATATATAGTTTAGAGTATTTGTTTGCGAGTATGTGTGCACATTATATGAGGAAAAAGAAAACCAATGTTGAGTTGGTTCTGAAATATCTTGATTCTCCTAATGGATTTGCTTCAAATCGAACAAACAAGAACTTGTGAGTCCAAATCCAACTGGGACACAGCGATAATTAAAATAACGAATATCAAGGGGATTTATATAAGCATGTGACATGCATGGAATATGTCACACGTAAGGGAGATAATGATGTTGATTATGATATTTGAGAAAAATACACTCCCCTAATCATGTTGCCATAAGATAATCATCATCTTAAATCGTGTGGAAGAGAATTGAATGAGAGCTGTACAGATTTATCTATAATTAAGGTATATAAGGCATAAATGTCACATATGATTCAAGCTTTATCACTGCAAGGGACTATCAGATCATTGATATTGAAATTTTAATTATAACATAAAGAAAATTGAAGTTCAACGACGATCGATACACCAACTAAAAAATATATATATTTGTATATTTTTTATTATCATTTCAAAATTTAGATTCCTAATAAAATTGATTATTTAACATAATATCAATATTATTTGATGATGACTTTGTAAGTTCTTGCAACCACTACCTTACAAAGTTAAATGATTAATTTGAACATGTCCTCTTTTGAAAAGTGACAAAATTCTTTTTGCGCCTTTTTAAAAGGTCTTCAAATCTTAGGATGAGGGGCAATCCAAGTTAGCTAGCTTGGTATCTGCCTTGTCAGAAGTTGAAAACATAATTATTAATGCCTACATGCTCTACTATTTCTGAATTCCGGCAAGCCCTATTGTTTGAAATTTCTCAAGATTGGTACAAAAAACCTGCACTATTATGATATGTGATCGAGAAAGGGTGATATGGATAAACAAAAAAGCTTTTTTGATTAATTGAAGTATGGAATGTCACAAGGTCTATGGTAGACGGAAGCCAAAGAGCAGGTGCAACCCCCCCTAATCCCTATGAATAATCCTCTTTGTTGAAGGTTCCTGAAAAATTGGGGCACTCGTGTCAAAGGAAAAATAGAGTTACTACTTGGTCCCCTTAAGAGGATATTGATCAAAGAACGTGAATACTTTATCTTAGTCAGTTAAGTTATCTTTTAATACCCAGTTTTTTTTTAAAAAAGCATTAGACCAAGGACAATACACATAAGAACCACTTATAACTAGACCCACTCGGTACAAAATAAATTACGATGATACATATTTCGACACGTTCCATTTTTATTCTCAATAATGTCAGAAAATCTTGAAATAACTCATTATTAAAGTTCATAACTTAATCTATCATTATTATTTTATAATAATTTTGTTAAAAACGATGTTTGATCGTATTAAATTAAAATCCAAAATATATGTCATTATAATTTATTTGAGACAATGGGAGTAGTAACAATGAATATGAAACATATCCTCATTCATGCATAAATGTTTATGGTTGTTTTAGAAAAGAGGACCATTGATAAACAACAATAGTCAAAAATATATATACAGTAGCCGGCTATAGCTACGGAGGTGTCATTTTTCAGATAAACTTATAACTACTCATAACCGAATCCCATGCATGGGTCAATATGCCAACACACCATTCCAATAAACCTTAGGCAAGGAAACTCCAACTTGTCAAGTGCTTCACAGATTTTTGCCCACCACAAGAGGGAAGTTGTAGATATTGGTCTTTCTCTTGTTTGTTGGCTCTGTTGTTTCTGCTTTGCAGAATTGGTTCACTCTTTTTATGGGCTAATTTGTTCAATTTATAACAGTTCACATTATTAATCATGTTAATATGATCGATTATTCAAACATTATTCAGAGAGTACCACCACATATATACAAGGAAGACGTATGCGGATTACTCAATCTTAACCATTTGTATTTTCAAGGATAAAAAAATAACTCCGATCAGTGAGAGTTCTCGTGTTTTGTCGAGTAATGGACTCCTACGTATACTTAACTTGATTAAATTGTTTCTCGATTGTGACATGGAACTTAATCACCATATAATTGGATAAGTTCTTTCCTATGCATTTCTATAAGTATATCATAAGGACTTTGACCCATCTCAGCCTCCCGTCACGGTACACACATCCGAACCTGTTTATAAAGTTGCATCTGTCCTTTCAGATAACATTTCATCGTATTGATTTTTGAGGTGGATATCTCGTGCAATAAAAGGAGAATATGTTTAACCTAGTTGCCTAAGTCCTCGTCACATCACGGATTGTGTATCGATCTAGTGGCCAAGGTTCCAAGTTGCAATGCGCGGTATATTTGTTTCGCCACCTGCTAGTATATAACTAGGAGCCAGATCGTCTGTTTGTTTTTTTTTTTTTTTTTAATAGTAAGATTGTTGTATCCCAATCCAATGATGCAAAATCCATCATCAATTTTTTTGAAACCAAGACTTCTGGTTTTTGATTTTTGTCTCCTTAGATTCGCTTATTGTGAGTTTTCAAAAGCAGGGGATCCTCCTTCGTATAATTAGGAGCAAGGTCACCTGCAGTTTTTGTCATGTTGTACAATTGTTGTGTGTGTGTGTGTGTGTGTGTTTGTCGTTGTTTTTTTTCCTTTTTCTGTTTGTCTTATTTTTATTTTATTTTATTTTATTTGCAAGTGGAGTTTGCCTGATTTTGATACAACACCACACGATCATCAGATGGTCCTTCTTCGTAGAATCATAACGATTAAACGAATATGAGACATATAACAACCGTTTCATATTATTTGTAATTTATTTTTTTGTATTGTTTTAAAATGTATAATATATTTTATTTAATAATTTTTTATATTAAAAAATCAAAACAATTGCTTTTCGTTATCGTATATCCATTATCTCTACTCACATTGTCACAGCACATCCTACTAACACTTCAAAAATATTATTTCTTAACTAAATTTTATATAAATTCAACACATACACAAAATCATATGTCGGATCAATATGTTGCGTGAAACAAAAAAAACAATTGTATATTTTGAAGATGTTATGATGAAAAAGAATATTTAAAAGGAAAAAAGAAAGAGGGGGGGGGGGGGGGGGGGGGGGTGTGGAGTTTGTCCAGCTAGCCATGGGCTATGTTTGCATCAGCGAACTACTGATTAATTGACTTCATGTAATTTGTCAAAGTAAAGATTATCCAGTGAAATCACTTCAAAGTTTCAACGCTAGCAGTGACACAAATGAATCAAAGGTCTCTAAGTCATAGGAGGTGGACAGTACCAAAAAACTACACTTACGTATTGCCAGTGCCCAAGGATGGAGGCAATCAACGATAAGGGGTTAGGTTTTTTCCCGCAGTATAGTTTTTGCTCTGCATATGTGTTTTTTCGCAATCTTCATCTGATAACTAGTCCATGCTACTTGGTTATTTTCAACTCATGTTTGGAACCAAACATCGTCCATCAATCTATAAATCATAACCACCTCGCCTGACGTACTCCAGGCAAGATTACGTTAAAATGAAAGGCATACTTAAGATCGACGATCTGTGATCAACACCCGGTCGGTATAAAACAGAGTCATCTCCCAAAAACTAATCCAATAGTAAAGTTAATCCCGTGGCATAAGTTCTACGGACCGATATGCCTGAACAATGTCGAGGTCACAACATTGTAGCAATACGTTATAGTGATTGATGCAGATGGTGATCAAAATGTATCACCTACTAGTCAGCTTGTCGAACCAAAACATACTAGTCAGCTTTCTTGCATTCTGTGTTAATTAAAGGTTCATAGATCATTTAGGTTGGTTCCTTGCTCAACTACTAAATTGATCTATGCATCATCGACACATATTGCTTTCGTTATACAAACACTTCGTACTGATTTTTTTAACGTTACGTGACCGTTCTCACCCTTTTTTCAAAGTGTCCAAATCATAGGGGATGTGGGCACTCCAACTGCCTTGACAAAGTACTAAAATCTGATGACATTTTATACTCATAAGAGTTTGTAGTTTTTTTAAACCAACCTGTGAAAATGAACTTTTATCCAAGATTAGCAATTCATGGCATCTCGTTCTTGTGAAAGTTTGTGCTGATAACTGAAACACTGGACGAATATGCCTCTCTTGGACTGATGAATGTGGAACGTCCCAAAGTCGTCTATGGCAGGTGAAGGGTATCACAAAGTTTGAAAGCAATAGCCGACCCATTTCGGAATTCTCCAACTAATCCTTCTTATTATGGATTGTTCTAAAAAATGCTGGCGTTGGATGTCAAAGCATAAATTAATCTGTCGATGAGTGTAGCGAGACTTGTTGGCAAAAATATTATCAAAATTTCCATTACACTTCCAATACAGAGTGCTACTGGTAAAAAAAACAGCATAAGTCGGACGCCTGAGCATTGGGTAATCAATCACCTGAGAAACTGTATGATCGTATACACGAGAATCTTTGATTGATTTGGTTAGCTTAGCAGCGTGCTCAGTTTCAGGTACGTAATGCATTTCTAAGCGGATTCTCAATGAAAGCGACACGAAGTCAATGCACAAGGCAGTTCATAGTGAAGCTCAGTACATAACCTGTTCCAAGTAACCTAACTCCAGCGTGATTGTGTGCCTAAGTGATGGTACTTGGTCATAAAATGTCAGTTTCTTACTGTTAGGATCTGCCGCGGCAAATAGCGCATGCAGATACAGTGATAGACAGATTCGTTTGCAGAAATTTGGCTCACGGTATAGTTGTGCTAAAACCTGAACTCTGAACTACTGATGATCAAGACGATGGCTATAAAGACAATGTAATCGTTGGTGGCGTGACCAAAGCGACAAAAGCCGATCGATCCCTTCCCCCTGAATGCTGATGCATTTGCTAGTTAGGTGAATGGCAAATCAGTCATTAACTTGAAACCGAATGTAATATCCTAACATATAAACACATATATTTGAGACGATTTGATTGACTTGAAAAAATCTCGTAAATATCTCAACAAACCATTAATTACTTCTGTAAATATCTCAACAACCTTTCTATATATACTAGTTTCAATCCACGTTAATTTCACATCGAACATGAACATCCAAGTCGAGAGTAGAGACAAGAAAAATGATAAGTTCTTCTCCTAATCCTTTCTTCGAATAGTTTAGCCGTAACCCTTTTTTTTTTACCCTCAACAAGATACGACGGTCACGCGATATAATAAGCATGTCGGACTCCTGAAATGGACATGTATCATGTGTTATTTGACATTCGAGCTCATGATTAAGTGTTTGTTTCAAAGGATCGTGGAATGGATCGTTTCATAACGATGTTGATTAAATTCGACTTACTGTAATATTTTCCTATATTTCTGGACATTTGATTTTCATGTAATTTAAGACAAACGACGATAACGTCACACATGTTGGAACGTTACATCGAATGATGGGGCCAAAGACAATCCCGACTTGCTCGTTGCAGGTTTTCCAAAAGCAACTACTACTAGAAATTGTCGAGTCTTGTCTCTGTTTGCTCTGCTGTTTCTGCTTGTCAGGTTTGGCCATAACCCTTTCATTGGTCGCTCGGTCCATTTGTCTTTGTTGGTTCCATCATTGAAATGTGCGTAATATCCGTCACGCCGCATGTTGGGTCGAACAGTCACGAGTCTCGATCTCATTAGTTACTCAACAGTTCAATTTCAAAAAGATGATACAAAAGGAAAACATTCAATTTAATAAATCGCATAGCTTCATCCACCGGAAGAAACAATCAGGTCTGAGGTTCATGACAGAGCGACTTGTACTCAAACCAGAATGCCACTCAACAAAGCGTAGTTGGTTGTCTTCCTGTGTTCCGATACGAACACGGCAGCCTGCAGCAGCACAGAAAATTAATGATGCAGAACTCAACTAAGTCTAAGTCGGGTCAGGAGTATGATATGCTAATGATGTATCCAATCTAGTGAGTAAAACATTAAACAGAAAATTAATGGTACAAAGATGCCAAGGCGTGACCCTAGGTGGATCTGTATGAATACATCTTCCTGTGTGGCACCGGTAGGAGTCGCTCCAAATCTTCGTAACCCTCGTGGCATTCTCCAATAAAACAAACACCAGTGTAAACTCTGATGATGGCTAGGATCAGTCGATCTTCACGGAAGCATAGATCTTCCGCACGAACCAGAAACAAGCATAATAACCAATCGTCCCAGTCAACACGAAGAATGCATATGAGCCGATCAACATATACCCTAAGTAGAGGATGCCGGAAACCAGCTTGGTGATTTCCAATTTCTGGAAGAAATAGAAGATCGAGTACAAGAAAAGGTAGAGGGCTGAGGAGCCGGCTGTCAGGTAAGACCTCCACCACCAATGATAATCTTCGCTGCACAACTGGAAGTAGCAGAGCACGATGGTAATCTCAGCGCATGTGACGAGCAGGATGACAAATACTATGAACAGGAAACCGAATATGTAGTAGAACTGGTTCAGCCAGATTGATGTCAAGATGAAGAAGAGCTCAATAAAAACTGCCCCGAATGGAAGGATTCCTCCAATCAGAATAGAAAATACCGGCTTCATGTACCATGCCTGCTCAGGAATCTGCCGAGGGATCTTGTTAGTTTTAACAGGGTCCTCAATCGCTGGCTTCTTGAAGCCCAAGTAGCTACCGATAAAAACCAAGGGGACCGATATGCCGAACCATAGCACCACCAAAGCAAACATAGTTCCAAAAGGCACGGCACCTGAAGACTTCTCACCCCAGATCAGGGCATTTAGCACGAAGAAAATACCAAAGAGTATTCCTGGGAACATGAAGGCCGTCTTCAACGTATTCTTCTTCCACTCAGTGCCTTTGAACATCTTGTACAAACAAGCTGAAGCGTAACCTGCGAACAACCCCATAAAGACCCAGAGAAGAACCATAGCAGTCATCAACCCTCCACGGTTTGAAGGAGAAAGGAAACCAAGCAATGCGAATATCATGGTGACCAGAGTCATTAAGAATACTTGGACACCTGTCCCCACGTACACACAGAGTAGGTTCGAGTTTAAAGGAGGCCGGAAAACATCACCGTGGACTAGTTTCCACCCCGTTTCCTCCTGAGCTTCATCCTGCGTCTCCAACTGGTTGTAATTGGCTATGTCTCTGTAAAGCGTCCGCATCATTATCATGGCAACCATGCCAGAGAGAAAGAGGACAATCATCAAAGAATTGATGATTGAAAACCAATGGATTTGATCATCATTCATCAGAAGGTAGGTGTCCCATCGTGATGCCCATTTCATGGAGCTCTCCTGTGTTGATCAGATGCATGAGAACAAAAGAGACACATAGGTGGAGGAGAAGCTTACTATTCCCATAAGCAAACAAATACCTCGAAAGTAACATCATAGGTGAACACAATCTCCTTGTTGCCATCAACTTCCTGTGGCACCGTACTCCCATGTATCATATTTTTGGTGCATGTTATCAGCTGGGTGTCCTGATCTTTCCATTCTTTGTACTCATGGTTGATGCTGCTCGCAGAGGCAAGCAAGGTTAGAAGGCAATAAAAACAAACACATGGGCAACAGACTAAGCACTAGTAGAACATGTTAACTTCGATTTCACAAAAGACGATATTTGAAATCGTAACTGTATACATGATATAGACAGCACCACCGATGAAACAGAATTACAGATGATTTTGATTGTACCGTTCCTATCTCTTCAAGCCAAATTCATACCTATCTATGTTCAGTCATGCCGATCACAGCCTCAGAAAAGTTAATTGCATATATTTCAGAAGTTAGGGTTTCATGTAATTTAAACCTTTCCAACTCATGCAAGATGAATCATGAATCACAAAAATATATACTTTCCAATAAGAACACTCTTCTGAAATCAGAGTTATTTTTTAAGTATCATTCTTACAGAAATCATTTTCATTTTTTTATTCGCTGACTTTGCATTGTTTATATCATTACAGTAGTGCCAGACCATGTGAAATCTATAATTTTCACATCTCCCATCAACAAATCCAAGAAATTGTAAATTTCTAAACAACCAGTTACATTGGAAAATTCCAAGTTCCGTCATTAAAAAATCATCCCTGTCAATATAAAATAGGAATCAGTAGAAAGACAAGATGCTCGCCTGTTTGGTGTAACCTCAAATCCGACAATGCGAGCGGAGTCAGTTTCCAAGTCCTTGTGATACATAACTTTGAAGCTTAGATGGTTATATATGAAGTATTTTTCGTCGTTGCTCTGCATTGAAAATCACCACACAAAAAAAGGAAAGAAAAAGAAGAGACAAAACGAAAAAATTCATAAGACACGGCAGAGTAGAGAAAGCTTGAATGTGACCATGTGAGTACATCCGAGAAACTTACCCCAGTATACTTCCCCTTGAATCCAACCCGGAATCCATGTTCATACACCTTGCCTTCAGCTCCATCCTTTCTTTGCTTTATAACAGCAACTGGAAGGTTGTCCAGAATCCTGTATTACCAAGCACAATCTGAATGTAAGCACTGTCAAGGGAATCAGATTCAAAGCATTCAATGATGACACAGATTATATAACAGAAGCACATTTTCATGTCATGTTAGCTACTTCAAGAAGGCTCTTCAGTGCTGGAGCTTCAATGTATGCAGTTGTATTAAGACAAGTCTTACATGTTAACTCGATATTCATCATCGATTTTCTCCTTGAAATTTTTTGCAGCTTCAGCATCCAATGTTTTCCGACAGGCTATTTGGCAAGACTGTTCCTCCCTCATTTTAAACTGCTCCATACCAATATAGTTAAACAAGTAAAATAGAGTATTCTATAAGCAAAAGCACAGCAATCAAGATAATCAAGCTCCACTCCTTCTTAGGAAGTACAAGGGACAAAAATGAGTACATGTTGGGATAGGGTTCCCTTACAGCATAGACAGAATTCTCAATTCTGTCACCACGAAGAACTTCTCCCAAGTTTTCTGCACTGTTCATAATTTGTGGAGGCTTACAATAACTGAGGAAGTAGTAGTCATAAGGAAGTTGAGTTTTTGTAGACGAAAGCTTGTTGACCTTCACTTGGAGAAGATCTCCCTGCACAGATAATTCATGGGTCAATGTACCACTCAAAATGCAAGACAATTACATCAGGAGATCTGTTTTGGCCGTGGTTTATGACGAGTGAAAAATAAAAAAAGAATCTCCACTGATTGACACAACCAACAAAACCTACAGAAACTGCAATCTAACAGAATTAAAGATACAAAAAACAACAAACTGAAGAAAAAAAAAAGTGAGCAATAACAAAATAATTTTCTCATGGATAAAAGAAATTTCAGTGGCTGAGAAGAAGCTAGTACTAGAATTCATACTGATGCACTTAGTGCTGACAACCCAACTGATTCCACTTCTTGGGAATATCATGTCAGTGGTGTTTAACCTATCAACTAACGGTTCACTCACATACCACACAAGGCTCAAGAAGTATTTCAATGTGGGGAAAATAGGGGCTGATCTGCTTCATAATTTACTGCAAATACAAGACACTGTATAAAAAAACCGACGCAAACGAACAGACTACATTCTGACAAGGTAATACTTGCACAAAGTAATATCCCCATCAGACATGTCAACATACGCATAATTCTGTTTAGTGGATAGAATAGAGAACCCAGTACAACCAGGAACCAAAGTCAACTCGCCTAAGCAACCATCGAAACAGTCCAAGAACATAAACCTCCTACCCGCAAGACACTTCGCATACATTTCTCTAAGCTCAAACACATCCCAAATCTTTAAACAAGGAGATCACATCGCACAGACAATCCCAGATCCACTTCGATCTCACACGAGCAGTCTAAAGATACCTGCATCACCATCTAAATCGACCTACGGTCCACAAAAGGTCTGAAATCAACACCCAAGACCAATCACACCACCTCATATGTATCCACAACATCTCCGCCGTCACATTCCTTCCACAATCAGTCAAATCAAATACTACTCGAATCATTTCTCACCACGCTTAACAGGACCAAAATCCACACCTCCTACCACTCGAATTCAACACACCTTCATCCAACACATCAGATCCACACAAAATCAAACATCAAACATCACACACCACGCCAAACCCCAAAGCCCAAAACCCAAAACCCTAATTGTCAAATCCCCACACGAACCGAGATCAAACCTCAACCGAGTAAAAAATAATCGAGATCATGGAAACAAAGCAGGACAACGAGATTCGAATCGGAGACCAAACAATTGAAAAACGAACCACTTGGAAATCGCGGGGGGCGACGCCGGGGAGGTAGAAGCAGTGGATCCAAGGCACGAGGAGGAAGAGAACAACGAGGAAGGTGAAGATCGGAGGAGCGGTGAAGGTTTTAGTGGTGGTCGTCATCGTCGCCGAGATCGGAGACGAAGAGAGAGGGAGAGGGGAGTGAATTGGGTGAGTGCTAATTGTGTGTTTATTGGATTTGGGGTAGAGATCATGTTGGTTGGTTCGTAAATTATTGGATCCGATAAGATTCGGGATATTCGTAAATTATTTATAACTAATTATTAATTGGTTTTGGTTTTTTGATTCGGATTTTTCAAATCTGTATTCAAATATGTATATTTTTTTTATTTTTTTTTTGATAAAAAAATTCAATAAATTTAAAACAATGTTGATTTTGTTTTAGATTTATGTTTAATCAATTAATATATTTAAATAATAATAAAATTCAATATATAAATATAATGTGTATGTATATTTAAAACAATATGGATAACGGGTTATCGCGAATATCGGATATTCGAGAAACGTTCAGATATCAAGTCGGGTTCGGGACGGGTTTAACAGCATCTATATCCGCCCGAAACTTGTTTCAAAAACTTCGGGTATCCCAAAATTCGAACCAGAATCCGATCAAAGTAAATTTTCTGCGATTTGATCGGATTCAGATAAACTCATTGAATATGGAGTTAATTGTCATCCCTAATTATTGGTTAGTGTTCGTTACTTTGTTTTTAAACAGTTCATGATCGAAATTCAATATCAATACCTTTGTGAGATTAAACATAACAGTTAAAAGCAAGATATCTATTTTTTTATGTTTGATCTATAATTCTCTCTCATCTCTTTGATGTTTTGATATTTTTTTTTAAGGATATTGCTATCGTCAAAACAAATTTTGATATCTTCAAGATATTTTCTTCATATATTTTTTTTGTTGCGATCAAATACCACACTCTCACTATTGATCTTAGATATATAATATTATATCTTGGATTTATCAATTCCCATTTTTTTATATATACTTGCTTTCTCATTGTTTGTTCTCTTGCTTCATTCCTTTATATAACTTTCTTTTCAGGATTGATTGTAGGGAAAAAAATATTTTTTTTACCCTTTGTATTTTCTATGTTTTTATATTTAATCATCCAAATTTTGAAAATAAACACATAATCTCTTGTATTTTAAATAATTTCATAAATTTAACATATTCATCCTCTAAGAAGTTTTATTTTTTGGCACACAACCCTACGAAAAGGACTATCATGAGGGGTTATATATTATTTACAAAATTAAAGTGATCATGCGCAAAAGTATAAAAAATTCAAAAGGGTTTAATGCATTCTTTCCTTGATTCCATATTAGTATTTCAATAACAAGATTGAATGAATATATAATTCATTTCCTGTTATATTTTAAAGAAGTTATACTTCAAAAATGTATTTACGATGATTAACATACCTTTGGGTTTAATTCCCATGCTTATTTCTAAAATGACTTTGTTTTCTGCTTGCAGTCCCCTTTCCTGCTCCTCCTGCACCAGGTATGTGACTAATTCGTACTCTGTTATTTTTATTTACTAATGTGTCAAAATGATAAAAAAAAAATATAAAAAATTAGATCACTTTTCAGTCCATTTCTTTTCACCTTCTACAAAAATTGCAGCTACGATCACATTATTCCATCGATCAATCTAGCAGCGGCGGCGGCAAAAACATCTTCCCACATGGCTATAATAGTATCTTTTCATCACACAATAATTACAATGATCAAAAAATTGATCAAACAAACTTTAATTTATATTATAAAATAATAAATATTATTTTTCATAAAATTATCATAAAATATTAATAATAATTCAAATTTTATATCAATAATCATAATTTTTTATGTCGTTAAAATAAATAATAATTCAAAATATATATTATATATATTATATTTATAATATAAAAAATAATCTATTATATTTATTCTGAAATAGTATATTCAGGGATGCGGATAACTATTGTACTCCTAAGTCATGATGCAACCACATACCATAGCAAGTGGCGCGTGTGGTGGTAAATAAATTGATCGAGTCAACACCTATTCCGCAAGTAAGTTTCACATGTGCAATCCATCATAATTGCGTCACACGATGATACGAATCAAATTGATTTCCCTCGAAAATATTTAAGCAAGTAGACCAATTGGACCTTACAAAGCAAGAATCATGTTCACCTTAATGGATTAATGGCCAAACGGCTTTTAATTGTTCTGTGATTTGGTATGAAATGATTCCTCCTGAATAGCTGTATCCAGTTGGATTTCAGTACGAACACAAGCAGCAGCAGCAGCAGCAGCAGTACATGAAAGCAGCTAGCAGCAAACAGATCAATGAAACCCCAAAAAACAAGAGGTGAAAGGTCCACTGTGATTTGACGTTCACAGTTGTATCCAATTACCCCTCCAGTAATAATTAACCACAATTCCAAGGAGCCGGATCCTCGGCGGGTTTGGGTGTATTTTGATTTTATTATTTATTTATATTTAAAAAATTTGAAAAAAAAAATTAAAATCTTATTAAGAAAAATATCAATCTTAAAAAATAAAATCTAAAAAAATTAATAAAAACAATCCAATAAAAATTTATATCCATAAAAAACTTAGAAATAAAAACAAATCATAGGATAAACATCCAACCACCCCCGAAATCGGGTTTTTTTGCTGATCCCACCTCCAATAAAGAATTTTCGGTTTCAAAAAGCACATGAAGAACTCATCATTACCAAGAATTTACAAATTTAAAAATAAAATAAAACAAACATTACCATGGCGAGCCCCGATAGATGCTCTTGTTTTCACAAAGCAGATCATAAATACAAGCTGTGAAATCAAAATCCAATTCAGCGTTTCCTGTTGATGTTGTTTCTCTCATTTTTGTGACCTTATCATCTTCGTTGAGGGAAAATTCAACAGCATCAGCAGCATAGCTAGTGCATGGCGGCGGCGATGGGATCGGCGTTGGAGGAGGCCAAGGAGGCGGTGCCGGTGGAGGATTGGGGAGCCTTGGTGGCGGCGACGGAGCACCTGATGGCGGCCTTCTCCTTGACTTCGTCCAGGTTCATCTGCTGCTGCCTGCAGTCCTGGCTACAATACGCTGTATCACCCCTGCCAAATCATCAATCATCGCAACACTGATCAAATTAATCACATATCTAATCACGTTTAATTGTCGCCTAATCATGAGTTTAGTTCGAATCAATTAGGTGAACAGGTGAATTGTCGTTCGATGTTTTGAGTCGTTTAGTGTCATAATCAAACCCTAACTCGTCGAATACAGTGATCAACCGATCGATCAATCTCCCTCGACCACCACCACGAAAACAAAACAATATCGACAGTCTAATCGAGAATCTCCAAACAGTTCCAATCATCAAAACACTCAAACAGCAACGGATTCATTGATTAATCGAACTCTCATCACCACAACTCGAACTCAAACCGGCACCTCAAAACTCAAAAGCACGAAATAAATTCATACCTATACATGTAGATATCTCTTCCCGGAACGAGCCGCCGGTTACAAAGCGAACATGCTCTCAAAAACGACTCCGAAAATGATTCCGGCGCCACCAACTCACACGACTTCCTCCGACCGATGAACTTCGGCGAAACAAGCACCGCCACCGCCGGATCGGAACCAGATCCTTCGAGGAGGAACGGAACACGGTTGCGGTCCGGCAACGGGATGATGGCGTCGAAGTTGAACTCCGACACACTCGTCGTCCTCTTGATCGGCTCCTTCCGCGTCCTCTTCCCCAACTTCTGCTGTTTCTGTTGCATCGTCGGCGACGGCGGAGTAGGAGGAGGAGGTGGAGGCGGTGGAGGAGGAGGAGGAGTGAGAGGAGAGGGGTGAAGGGAAGGAAGAGATATAGGAAGCTGGGAGAGTGGAGAGGGGAATGATGATGAGAGTGGGGAGTGTCCTTGTGTATGCGTGTGGAGATGATGAGATCTGGGCCGTTGGTTTTTTTTGGTGATTATGTTGTGTGGAATATACTCTCAGATTCTGTGGCACTTGTCGCTTTCCATTGAAAAGTTTAAAAATTTTATAGGCTGTAACTAGGAAAATCGCATGATGGTGAAAATGTTTTCACCCATGACATTTTAACCTCTTGCATAACAACAATCTAATTATTATAATGTGATTTGAGAGAAAAATAAGATCTACAATATTTTATAATTTTTATTGTTTTTATAGCAACTTATGTACATTATGAAGGATTTGTTGACAGAAAGTTTTTCATGTGTTCCTTCGTTAAAACTCTTTCTTAAACACTCTGTCTTTGATTTTCTTATGATCCTAATTGAGTTTAATTTGTCAACGAAATCCTTAAAGTTTTTAGTTCATACAAGGTAATTCATCTTGACTTGTGATAATAGAGTTAATTATTTAACCTTTTTATTGCTACGACCTTAAGTTCCCTAGAGTGGTACAAACCATGTATCACTATATAAATTTATGTGTATGAATTCTTCTCCATGCTAAAAGTAACATCATTACCAAAAATTTACTTGGACTATCCAACTTGTGAACAAATAATCCCATCCAAAAATAAACATATGTGCTTAAACAATTTTATAATTTTTGTTTGTGTGGGGGCATTTGAGGTCAGTTGATGACTGTGCAATGGCAAGTTGACAAGTGACAACTGAATAATGATCATAGGGGTCTCATAGGCCCTTCAAAAAAAAACTAAAAAAATGCAAAAACTAAAAAACCAAAAACAAAAAGAGAGGTTAGGAAAAATTAACAGAAAAAATAAGGAAAATAACACCAAAAAGGCAAAAGAAAATGAATCATAGCACCTGTGATCCCATTTTCTATTTAATTTTTTTTTATATTTTGGGCAAGTAGCAAGTTGGCATTGGGGTCGCCTAGATTATACTTGGTTGAACCTTTGCATGCATATATTTAATACTCCCTTCCTTTTGAATTTGTCCGCAACCACGTGATTTGATATAAACAATTTCACGTGGGTTGAGATTTTATATAATTTAATAGTAAATTATTTTTAAAGATAATGTGATATAAACTGGATTTAAGAAAGAAAGAAAATAATGAAATAACTTGATTATATTAACTTTAATTATTAATGAATAAAAAATAAAAATATTATATATATATATATTGATGATTCAATAGAAAAAAATATTATTACTTAAATTAAGACGAAGAGAATATTATTTTTTGTGTTTATTTTTTTTTGTCTTCCTATTTTATGGTCATAGTAAAATAATACAATTGACGAGAATGGACTATGTGTACATGATTGTAAGGATGTTAGTCGGTTTGATTTCGATTAATCAATTTTAGTTAAACGGTTTTTAATCGGTTTTTGTTTAAAAAGTTTATGATTTTTTGGTTAATCAGTTCTTAAACGGTTTTAATCTATTCTAATAGGTTAAAAAGTTTATCGGTTAGGTTAATATATATATATATAGGTTCAATTGAACGATTTATCAGTTCAGTTAAACGGTTTAGAACCGTCACTTAATCGATTTTGAACAGAACTGAAATGAACCGATTAACTAATCAGTTTTATTTTCATAACAAAAACCGCATCAATTATTAAATTATTAATTGGTTTTGATTAATATATTTTAGTTTCGGTTCTAAGCGGTTTCAGTTTTGTTTTAAAACCTTTACATGATTGTATTTTTATTTTTAACTAGTATATATGTAGATTTGGAATTTGGAATTTTCAAAATAATTTCAAATTTTTGAAAGAGTTAGTTCCTTATTATTTTATCAAGATCATTATATTAAATCATTATTTTATCTTGATCGTTACATTAAATCATGAGTTCGATCTTTATTTTCTCTAATATTTATTGGGAAAATAATCTTCATAGGTATCTTTTATCGAAAATAAATGATACAAAGCTACCCTATTTTGTTTCTTTTCCCAATTCATATTTTTCATGTTGAAATATTTATATATATCATTAATTACAAAGATATTACTTTTTCAAATCCAAATCTACGCCATATTCGAAAATCATCGTCGGCCTGGGTCACGTATTTGAGCAATCGTATTATAATTATAGAACCAAGTATTGCACGTCAGTACATCGTCATTGTCGTGAAGCCTAGCCGACAACCTCGTCCTCGAATGGATCAAGAACGAAATTTGTCATTTTCGGCCCAACAAAAACGCAATCCAAACACATGTAACTACATTGAAAACACAAGTCACATGTGCTTGGAGAAAAAGTCTTTACAGTCGATCGCTCGCATGCCTTGAAGTCCCACTCTTACCTGAACATAAACCAAGTTACAGAAGCAAAAATCATCAGTGACATCTATATCAAAACGTCCTGCATCCAATGGAGTCTAGAGTCTTGACATATAAATGAAGATTATTCCATCGATGTATTCCTGCAAAGCTAACACATGATTATTCCCTGTAATCGAAAACGACTCTCCCAGTCTATCTCGCTGATAGAGAACACATCAATCTGCTACAGTATTGGTGTTTATAAGCTATGAGTCCAAGGATCCTTCCTTGCAGATCGAGTCATGGAATGCTCCTACTGGAGAACTCAATTCTAAGTCTAGGCATATCGAGGGTCGTCTCTTACATTTTTCACTCTCCTGATTGGCTTATAAATATGAGTATGTCTTTCATAAGATTTGACGACAAATATCTTAAATCTATGGCGGAGAGTATTTTAAGAAGTTAACAAATAAAAAGATGGTAGGCACATGAACTAAGTTGCATGCTTTCGAGAAAATTAATCTATTTGCCCGGAATCATTTAAATTCCGAACTGAACATAATTCATCGTACATGGTAAGAAAGACACTTACATTTAACCTATGGTCCCATATAGATATCTGATTTGCATCTACAACTAAACTGCAACCAAAGGATGAGATCTATAAACATCACCTATGGTTGTTCCATATTTTATCATGCGATCAGAAATAATTGAAGTTATATGATGTTACAATTTCATTGCTACATTTGCTCAAAACAACATGAAATATCTTATAATTATTACAATATTTTTTTTAGATACTATTTAACATATAATTTGAGAAATTTTATTACTCATTTAAAAGATACTATTTAAATTTTTTTTATAAATTCACGATTATAATACGTAATGATTATTATCATTAATATTTCATAATAAATTTTTAAAAATAATATTTAATCAAATTTTTTTATTGTTATGCGTGTCGTGTTCAAATAGGGTAATGTTGCGGATACCGAAGAAATAGTTAAATATTCGTAATAAAACAACGACATGTGTATGGTTTCACGTGGGACCCATAGAAGGAAAAAGAAGGCCTTTTCATATGGGGATCGACGTATGAAATGGGACCCACGGCAGGGAGGGGCATTTGAGTAGTCTTTCATTTGTCATCTTAATTATTTGAAGGCGATATTCCAATAATGACCTCCCACCTTTCTGCTAATTGGCCCTCCACGAAATTCATCGATGATAACGTCTCATGATCAACCAACTGGTGGTGGATGCATAGTTAAAAGAAGGTGATTAAAGAGGTTTGATTTTTCTAAATCCTTCTGGTTTAATGTATAAAATATCATAATTTATCTCTGATGATGGAGTATCATAGTCATAGGTGAATAAGAATCTAAACACTTCGATTGAAAGCTGCGCCACTCATTTTCAGGCAGTGTCACTCTCAGTTGCTGAATTCGAGGATCGATAGAGTGTACGAAAAAATGCACCTAGTATTCTTCGTTAGAGCAATTTTGATAGCTTAATCTATAATATAATAATATATCATCAAATATGTATTTCAGCTTCACATCTTTTTTCCTAATCAAATTATGATTTTTGCTATATGCATGGTTAAATTTGATATTAAAAATGTCTGATACTTTTGTCATGTCATCATTGCATCATCAATTTTGATTAATGTAGTAAAAAAATGATAAAAAAAATAACAATGTTAAAATTTAATATAACATGATTGGAATAACATAGATAAATTTAACCATTTTGATATTATTCACAGACAATTTCTAACTATGATCATGGAAAAATTTTGAATCTTTTCTTCAACAGTCCAATGAAGACGCAACATAGTTGATGAAGGAATATTTTTGTCGATCAAAATAAAAACTTCAAATTGAGGACAGGATTCAATTGCTTTATGGACAACCTAAGAAATGCTAGTGAAATCTCAACCAGAAGGAACCAATGAAAAGTTTTTAACATGCGGAAAAAATGCGATAAACCTATCGATGCAACGAGCATGGTCCCTAAAGGAAGAAAATGAATATCGCGTGCTTTTGTGAGAAAGAAAAGAGTGTGACCTCGGCGATGATACAGACAGGACAGAACGTCAACAATAAACGAATCAAAAGTCTCGCATATCCCAGACATTCTCTTATATTCACCATACAATTGGTAAAATCGTATCCACTCCCATCTCTTCTTGAAGCTCGCACGGCTGAGGGCCGAGGCGAAGCCGTTGAAGAAACTAGTATAGATTGTCTATTTTCTGATAAAACTTCCCACCATAACGCGACATATACATGGTTCACGCTATACATAATACACAAGGACTCATCTGATTAATGTACACAAAAAACATAATGTTCTTCGAAATACTTCACCGTGCCGTCTTTGTTATGTACAACTATCTGCACAAACGATGACTACTCTGCCTGTGTGTTCAACATCCTGATAGTCGACTGTGTATCATGTTACTACTGGACATGTTCCTGAAGATGTCAAGGAGACTGTTCTCCGGGGCAAACATTCAGACATTCGTTGAATGGCCCTTTGTTGGTCTTCTTGCCTTTCCACGAGAAGCCTCTGATGAGGAGACTGTCAGATAAGGCTGATGAAGTTTGCCTAGGCAAGGGCTCCTTTTCTTCTGGGATATCACGGTACAGGTGCTTCAGTATGAACAAAGCAGTATCAAAATCCCTCCAATAGTTTCTGCAGTCGAAGCACGGGAGTATAAGCAACAATCCAAGAACTCGGCGTTCAAAGAGCAAACAATTGAAAAAGACCCTTTCGGCAAAATCAATCTATCTGCTACGCTTAACCTGACTGACTGTGTTGCCTTGCAACACAATCGTATAGTCGGAACACAGGCTTGGTACACACAAAGTCAATCTGATTCTGATAACACCTATATCCTGCCTTCATCGCATCATCAAATGGCACTACCAATATCAGTTCACGTACAAACAATATTATGTAGCAGACCCTATTCAATGGGCACTGCTAGAATAATGACCCGCCACCGAACCAACGGTTCCTCCGCTACTCCCTTCTCAAATCTCCAAAGTAGCTTTGTGATTCCAAAGAAAACCTTACAATAGAGGATTAGAAACACCTTCTATTCATATTATTATAGCACTAGGATAATTCCATATCTATATCTTTTGCATCTTCCCATGTTTTATCCAGAGTAGTTAAGAAGGTAGACCTTAAATACGCATCCAGCTTCTGAATGACAATCGAGAAAAATTATGTAATTCCACAGAAGTTCAACAGATGACACCAGCTAATAATGGCATAGCATTACCGTCAATGCTGTCTTTTTTTGATTGGCACACGGTGAGCATTTTTACCTGTCAAAACAAAACATTAAACAAACTCATATAATTTCACTTCAAAGTAGGCACTCTCACTTAAAAAGTAGGCTGGGGAAGGAAGAATCCTCCCCCTTCCCTTATTTGTTTTTCGTTGTATCTGTATCCCTCTTGTTAGCAACCTCATAGGGTATAACATCAGCATGGAAAACACTGAAAAAGGAGCTTCCGATGATGAAATAGCGCAACTACCTCGTCAGAGATACCAACAGTTAGACGAGAATGACCTGGAGTTCGGATGTCCTCATTTCCTTCATCACAGTCCAGTAAGTTTCCGAATTTGTGAACTCGCTTCTGAAGTAATGCCCAGATTACCGTCTTTGTTATCTGGAATCAACAGGAATGCTGCATTTGCTTAGCCCAATATCAAGACAAAGAAGAACTCATGCAGTTGCCATGCTCACATGTATTCCATAAAAAATGTGTTGATCAGTGGCTCAGGATCACATCCTCGTGTCCTCTTTGTAAAAAAGGATTAGAAGCAGCGTGAAGAAAGAACATACAACTCTATGTAAACAAGGATTAGAAGCGGCACATATTATGATTACAGGATCAATCTCCCTCATTGCTCGATGTCCTTGATTGTGAAAAATGATACTGAAAATTTAGTATTGGAGATACATCTATTATCTCCCTCTTTCTCATTGCTCATAGCCTTTACACTGATGAAATCCGCAAGTTTTCCCTGCTGCACCTTCCTTGAATTATGAGCAAAGTTTCCAGTTACTATGCAACTGCATGGTTATTGTCAAGGCATTAAAGTTCATCGACACAACATACAATGTCAAACTTACGTAAAAGGGATGAATTTACCTCGACACTATACATTTGTGCCTTGAACCTCGAATGACATTATCCCCAGAAAGGTGCAATCACACCTTCAAAATGGAATGCATAATGCAGAAACAACAGTAGATGCTTTGATTTTGGCCGGTTCGTTTTTGAGCCACGACAGAAAAATTCATTGGACGCTGAAAAATTCATTCTCGAATCATGCCGTTGCCAGAGGCCGGGAAACCGATACCAAAACATAGAGAAATACCAAACGTGGTTGAGTTTTGACCTAATCTTATTTATGAATAGGTGCGGAAGAGAGACTACTTGGCTGAGGTTTAATGAAGCACAGGTGGACACTTTTTTAAAAAATGAAGCACAGGTGGAATGCAATCAAAACAGAAATTGATCTTTATGGATCTTTTTTCATTCACCCCAAACTAATCAAAAAGAATTCCATGGGAAACTTTGATTCTTCCCAATTTTTCTTGGTTAAATTCTTTTTAAATGTTTTTTTGGAGGGAGGATCTCGTGATAATGCACTGAATGCAGAAATAGTTTATTTGAAAGGTTCCAATCTACACTAATATATCCTTAACATAACATAATGTTATATATGTATATATTATATTATATGTATTTATTTAATATGATAAAATATCAGGTTATCCGCAATATCAGAATAGGTTTGCCAATACCCATATCTGCCCCCAAACACGAATCAAAAAATCAAGCATTCCCAAACACGAACCCCGGGTTCGGATGAACCAATCGGGTATGAGAGTTTTTGGCTAATACATAATTAATAAAGACAAAAAATATGTTCAGAATTCGTTTTTAGTTATAATAATATTTTTTTAGGCTTTTGAATTATAAAATATCTATATTTAACATTGATATCATTAAAAAATTTCATATACAAAACTTTACTACAAGGTGGTCAAAATTCTAATCATTTAGCAAACTTTAAATAGATTATTCAATTTTCATAAAGAGGCACTGAGAAAACACATGTTTCGATCTCGTGTTACTCACTATAAATCATGTTGGATCCTTCAAAGCACAATGTGTCATATCGTTTTCTAGTTGATGAGATGCGAACCTACTAACCATTCTACCAGCCAAAACGCATTACGTTTTACATCAGGTAACAGGAATCATCGACCACCAAACCTTTGGATCCTCCTCTGACGCAACTCTTCATGAGTAAGGTTGTTCAGGTCATCTGAGAGCACTGGACTCCCATCTCGACCTGTGCCACACATCTCACAGATATTCGACAGACTCGTATTATCAAACGTACATGCTGGACATCTCCATATTACATTCTCATTACTCCTAGTACCAACAGCTCCCCGACCAGAAAATTGTTGCTGATTAGAACCAAGAGATCTCTGAATGAACCTTAAAGGCCAGCTCACTAGTTGAGAGGCGGCTCTGAAAATCTTCACAAGTGGATTCAGACCTGCAGGACATCAAACGGATACCATTATGGAAATCAGAAGCAAATTTTGCTGAGCTTCACGTCTTGCAGGATGATATCCTTTACCAGTACAAAGAAGTTCCTAATTTTTGTATTTATAAAAATGAGATATGCCAAGTATCATATTAACTCTAATAACAACTCCTCCAGGTCAGCAGATAATTGATCTCCGTTATCATGAGACTGAGTGGAGATCATGAGACTTACCTGAATATGGAGTCCTCAATTGGAGGTACACCAATCCTGCAAGTATCCCACCAAGATGACCAAGGAAAGAGACACCGGGAACAAACAATTGTATGAGAATCAGCTCTGCCCAAGCAGCATAGCGTGAAGGTACTAGAATCCCTTGCACATACGAATAGTTGTCAGACTGAGAGTTGAGGACAACTTTCATCGCAAAGAGGACACCGGAGAAGCCAGCGGAATATTCCGAGTAATAAGCTCTGTCATAGTCAAAGAACATGAGAAGCCCCTTGGCTAATAGCAAGGTTATCCCTTGTGACAGAACAAGTAAAGAAGTAACCATAGAGGCAAACTCGACACTCCCCATTGAAGTCTCCAGCTGGATTCCCTTCCATAGAAGTGACAGCATGTTGTAGACAAGATGAGATTCCCCCAGGTGGTAGAACGGCGATAGAAGAAAACGTTTGAGGTCTCTGTTCTGTAGATTCAACATTAATGAAAAAAAAGAGTTATATGCCACCTTGTGTGAAGGGGCAAGTGTGTAGCTTAAAAATTCAATAAAGAAAAATTAACCCAAGAAAAATGGATCCTGTCATTGAGGATCTCGAAACCGATATGAAGAAATGTTAACATTTGCAGTTGACAGATTCACAGAAACAGGTATAATTCAGAAGTTAATATAGAACTGGAAAGATATGCAAAAAGTTGATGAACCACAAACTAGGGGTATGTGACAATTGAATGGGAGACGAAGAGTACCATACCTTGACGATTAGAAATGCGTTGAACCAGACCTCATCAATGTCCGGGATGATAGACTCGAGGATACTAGGCCTAAGATAAATCAGAGTATTGGCAGCTAGAAGTCCTGCTGTCACTGGAGGCTTCCTCTCAAGTCTGTAGTATTCATTCAAGACATTAAACGCTAGCAGGGGAAGCATTCCGCGAGAGAACCTTCTTCCTCTTCTATCCATTGGCTTTTCTCTAACCAATAAAATAATGACCACCGCTCCTCTAACACCGATGCCTCCTTTAACAGTGAAGCAACAGATTCAATGATCGCAAGCTGAGCAAATAGAAAACAAAAGGACCATGTAAGTCACAACTCAGCCATTGATAACCTAGACCAAAGAGTACCGATATAACACAAAATCGGTTACAGAAGTAAATTCATCGTCCAGCAACATTGCAATCTCAAATGTAATAAAATCCCATGACAATTAACCAAATCTTTATCTTTCAACAGAGACAACAGCAGCTACACTGCGCCATGTCCAAGTTGGTTTAGGCACAACAGCAAATCTCTCAACGAATTCAATCAAAGTAGCCCAACATGATCACCAACCATTCAATTCATCGACCAAATTGAATCAGATACAAATCATGAACTCACCAATCCAAGCAAAAAGGAAAAAAAGAAAAAGCAACAGAATCCTGCCACAAACGCAAAGCTCACACAATCGAAAACCATTTTGAGGGAGAATCGGGAGAAGGTGAACAACAAATCCATAGCTGGCCACAATCTCAAAATGGGTAACACGCCATGATCATGATCATGGATATTATGTGCATACAAAAGCATGAATGTTTCTATTAGTGAGAGGAAATGATAGGGTAGGGTTTTACCTCGATGGAGAGAGGAGAACCCAGTCGAAGAAAACTGGAAATAGGAATCGTGCAGAGAGTAGACAAGAGATTTGGATTTGGGTTTTGGTGTTGGAATCGAATTGGTGGGAACTTGCTGTTCACGAATCACGATGTAGAGAAATCTAGAAAGGCGATTGGGTTTTCTTTACCTCCAAGCTCCCATGGGACATTTGTTTTTCTTGTGTCCCCGATATTCTTATTACGAGCTGATGGAAAGGCTACGTAACGCTTAATGGAAAGGTAGCTAACCCGTAACCCGTAACCCTGACCCGATACAATGACATTTCTTACATTCCCTACAAACGAAATCATTTGGCGTGTCACGTTGTTATTTGTCCTACTAGATATTAGCATATGAGTAGCAACTATCTTTAAATTTTGTAGTCAGCATCACGTAATTTTTAATGACTTAATCTTATACTTTTTTCGATCCAATTTAATCATAATTTTTTTTGCAATCACAAAATAAATATAGTATAATTTTTTGAATAATTTTTTAACATAAAAAAATCAAATCAATCTTATATTATAATAAACATATTATCCTCTTTTATAATAAACCTCACTATCATTCAAAATATTACTCACTTCTCAAAATAAATAAAATAATTTTTTTATTTGTTTGTCTCAATTCAATTGAAATACTTTATACAATAATTTTTTTCTATTTCAATTTAATTATAACTCTCTTTTTTGTTAATCCTAATATAAATATAACATTTCTATTATTTTCTTATTTGATATTCCCTCCATCCCAGATAAATTACAACACATTATAAAAAACTAATGTCCCACATAAATTATAACGATTTCATTTTAGACAATTTTAAAATATCAAAAAAATTTAAATACTCATATTTTATATCACATCATTTTTTCTCTCCTAAATTTCGCTTACACCCATTATATCTAAAAAATTATTCCTTATTCATCAAATTTCATATAAATTTCACATACACATAAAATATTGTATTGGATTAAATCGTTATAATTAAATTGGGATAGATATAATATCTTTTTTAATAAAAATATAAAAATATACTTACTATTTAATTTCATATTATATTATCCAATCTCATTATCATTCCTCCTCATTTCTTCTTCCCACTCCTCTTCTCTCACACACTCCCTCCGTTTCATATTGTAGACAACATATTGACCTGACACGCGATTTTATGTGTGTTGATTTTGTATAGAATTTGATAAAAAATAACATATTTTTTTAGGGATATTGGGCTTTTCTGTACACACTCTCTTCATTTTATATCATAGACAACATGTTGATCTGACACGCGGTTTTATGTGTGTGTTAAGTTTATATAAAATTTGATGAAAAAATAATATTTTTTGAGTGATAGTGGAGTTTTCTGTAATAATTATGAGAGAAGATAATGAGTGTACTATAGCACTTAATGATTATTTTGATATTTTTTTATATGAAAAGGTTATTAAATGAGAAATATTATATATATTTTGGTACGACTCAAATAGGTAAGTGTTGCCTATAATATGAAACGAAGAAAGTATTTTAAAAGATAAATTGATCATTTTATCATTAGGTCAACACTCACTTTAATCCGTGCATGTTTTTCATGTTTCATTTTTTTGAGATGAAGTGAGTATTTTTTCATCAAAATTCATGAGTTGCATAAATTTTCATATCAAGTCAACATGTTATATTTGAAATAGATCAAAAAAAGTATTTCATGGAAAAAAATGATATCGTTGATAAAATTTTCTCCTCTTTTAGTCAAAATTTATCAATGTTTGACTATTTACAATATCATTATACTCCATCCGTCCAAATTTACATATAACGGTTTGACCTGACATAAAATTTTATGTGTGTGTTAAATTTTTATGAAATTTTATGAAAAAAAAAATATTCTATAGGGATAATAGGATGATATTGAGAGAAGTGAATAGATTTATTGTGATAAAATATGATTAATTTGATTATTCTATGTTAAAAATTTATTGAAAGAGAAAACATTACAAAAAAATTAGGACAAAAAAAAGAATTATATATATTATGAGACGAAAAGAGTATAAAACTTTTAAATTTGTAGTGGATCGCTTTGTAGAATTATGTCTGCATAAAACATATTTTCTCTCCGTCCAAAAGTTTTTACAACAACTTATATTTTAGGATCTAATATAATACAATAAATTAAGTCTTGAATTTCAATTTTAATTTTTTTTTATGATTTTTCTGACATCATAATAATAACAATATATTTTAAAATAGATGCTCTTAAGAAGATTATGAGATGAAAGGATTAAAATCGAAGATTTTACTGTTAATTTAAATCAACAATAAGATACAATAATAAATCCAACTCCAACAACCTGCTTCAAAACCCATCCAGTGCCAGCCCACCCATCCCCCACTGATTTCAACTTATATCAACTGATCTTCGTGTTCCTCGTCGTCGTCGTCATCGGTTCCAACCACCACTCAAAATCCCTCGATTTCCAGTTTCCCACTGCAACATCTCGATCAAACGCCTCCACCAATTTCAACGGCGATCGAAAAGAAATTGTCGAGAGTTTCAGGTAAACCGACGGAGAGTGCTTTCAAAACCCTGAATTTGAGTCTCTGCTTGTGAAATCGCGTACTGTTTGTGCTTTATTTTGATATGATTGGTTTTGATGGAGCAGATTTGTGTTGAAAAATGATGAATTTAGGGTTGCAGATAAGTTTCGTGTGCTTACTTGTTTATGTGGACAATCACATGAACTGTTGAAAATTTGACCGACTTAAGTGTGAACTTTGCATTTGTGGTTCTGTGTTTTATTTGTCGACAGATTTCTGAATTGCAGTGGTGCATGAAAATCGGAATTGTCGTGGTTTTACACCGTGGCCTGTGACGTTAGGTGGTCAGATGTTCCGTTTGTGGTTCGATTCGTGTAGGAACATCTGAGAGGGGAAAGACAGTCGAACAACATTTTAGCGAAGTTGACTAGGAGAGACAGGATGATTCTTTTCTGAAGCATGCTTACTTTATGTCTTTGTTTGTTTTGAGAAGACACGTATTTTGATGGGAATGATGCTTTTTTGGTCCTTAAGTTATGCCTTGTCTTTTCTCTTGGACATTGGCAAGCCATGGATCCATATTCGTGAATCAACTTAAAATTTAGGCTCGAAGAGTTTGTAATGTGCATGGGGAATGACATTGCGTCAAGAAGTAGCATGTTGTTTTACAAGTTAAGAGATGATATATGGTCTATTCGATGGCCCTGAAGTCCGGTGATTCTTGTGCATTTTAGAAAGTCTAGCTTTGGAAGATGTTCGATAAGTCATAGCTCAACCTCAAAACGCGACGTTAATCACTGAGTCCACCCTTGCAATCACTTAAGAAATGCAATTTACTTTTTCTCAGATCAAACCTTTGGCCACTGGAATGTATGTGTATGAAGAATGCATTTTTGCCTCGCAAGTAGCTTTTTTTTTCTTTCATATGTTTCAGCCCTATGTTTTTGCCTGTATGTTCTTTTATTACTATGTATTATAGATCTGTCCTATAAAATTATTTCATGTGAAGGTTGGATGCGTTCATCTACTTCTTTACAGGATGGGTGGAAGTTCAATAGAAGATAGTTGGGATCTTACCTCCGTGGGCCCTCAAACAATCATTTTGATAGGACGTACTGGTAATGGTAAGAGCGCAACAGGAAACAGCATCCTTGGGCGAAAGGCGTTTAAGTCCAGGGCCAGTTCATCTGGTGTGACAAGCACGTGTGAATCTGAGAAAAGTGTCCTAAAAGATGGACAAGTGATTAATGTCATCGACACTCCTGGTACGCCATGAAATATGGTGTTTGAGGTTCTGGTTGATTGTAATGGTTTTGTTCTCCATATTTCTCTTTCTTTGTTTCTTGTTCGTATGATGTGTCCTCAATATTCGTATGGGGGTGGCACTTGTGTGTGTGTTATTCTTTTTTTTTTTGGGGGGGGGGGGGGGTGTTGTTCGATGAGCCCATATTTGTGCTTCTTTTACATTGGATTGGAGTCATCTCATCTTTTCTAGCGTGGCCTAGTGGCTATTTGGTTCATTCATAAACAATGGGTGTTTGCTCTATAGATTTTTTTTGTCTCGTGTGCTCCAAGGCCCTGTTTTTTTCTGACCAGCGCCTCAACACATTGTTTGTAAGACATAGGGACTTGTGTTCAAAGAGGTGCCTCTCGAAATGGAGTTCAGGGCATGCAAAGGAACACAAGAGCTTTTTTCAAATGTGTTAAAATGAGATTATAATAAGAAGAGCTTAGCCACATCCTAGGGGAGTTCTAAACAAATGTCTGTTCATAATAGTTGTGTTATTTGAATTTGAGATTGTAATGCTATTTATTCCGTTCTGATGATGCTTTTTATTTTTGGGTGCTTTCTGATGGTTAATTTTTATTTTTTCAAAATGCAGGATTGTTTGATGTTAATCTCCAATTTGATCTAATAATCAAAGAAATTGTGAAGTGTATTGATCTTGCCAAAGATGGAGTTCATGCAATACTATTAGTTTTTTCATGCAATTCAAGATTTTCCATGGAGGAAGAAGCGGTTATTGAAAGTCTGCAAAGAATTTTTGGACCTAAGGTCACCAACTATATGATTGTTGTTTTCACCGGTGGGGATGACCTTGAAGATAATGATGAGACACTAGATGATTATTTAGGCCGTGAGTGTCCACAGCCTCTGCAGGTAATATTTTTCTTAGGTAATATTTTTCTTACAATCACTGATGTTTCAGACTGGAATGTAACAGGCCTAATGATCTGTTTGGTTTTTGAGGCACAAGTTATTTATATACTCAACAATAACAGTAGTTATCAAAAGCCTTGGGATTGTTACCATGAGATAAGGGATTACGTTCCTTGTACGATGCTCCATTGTGATTAAAACGAGCCTTTTCACCGGGCACTTCTTACGAATGGCTTGATGGAGAGTTGATTGTTTCACGACAAAATCAAACATGTTTTTGAAGATCTAGTTGTGAACTTTGGTAAATTACTGATTCTAGCTTTTCCAAGAGAAGGAGCCGGGCGATAGGAGGGAGGGAATATTTGGTTGTGCTACACAGACAGTTCCTTTTTCTCACAGATATTCACCAGTGACTATACAGCTTTTGCTGTGTTCTCTCTCTGACTCTCAAGATTTTCCACCAATAAACTTGGTTTAGTGGCAAATGAGCAAGGATTAACCATTTCCCATTTTGTGCTTGTTTGCAGAAAATTCTTGCTGCGTGCAATAATCGCCGAGTGCTTTTTGACAATAGAACTAAGGATGAGAGAAAGAAAGCAGCACAACGTAAGGAGCTTCTCAGCCTCGTTGACATGGTCATGGAGGAAAATGGTGGAAGACCGTACGCTAATGAATTCTTTGCTCAATTGAAGGTTGGGCTTTTGTGGGTTTAAATTCTATGCCACTCTTTGGCTTCATATGTTTGAACACATATGTTCTTAATAAACTGCCGCATTCATCTCGTAGGAAGGAGCAATGAAACTGCGTCAGCAAGAAGAAAAGATTGATTCTTTGGATGCAACAAAGCAAGAAATAGAGGAGTTAAAAAGGCAGATGCAGAGATCACATGAAGAACAGATGAAGAAGTTGACAGAAATGGTATGTACCATGACGGGATAGTATTCTGTTTAATTTTTGCTAGGAATTCATTAGATGTGAGAACCTGTTGTGAAAGTTTGAGCCACATTACTGACTGCTAGAATCAGGCCATAAATTGTTGTCAAGGTTTGTTTCCACTCAATATTTTCAAGATCTAAATTTGTCGGAAACCCCTTGTAGTGCTCCGCTCCCTGTAACATCTCCCTTGTATCTGTCGAGCGAGCCGAGCTTGTAGTGTTTCTTATTGGAAGTATAATTTGTACAGCTTGCTTCTTCCCGCCTATCTTTATCTTGATAACTCATTCTCTAGAAGCAATGTTGCTGGCCTCTTAACTCTTTTTCAGTAGTCGATCTTGTTGTGGTATACTGTTAGTGCGACATTGACAGTTCGATTACCATGCGGATGCTGAGTATGAGGTGTCTCATTGTTCTGGTGCTTCTTAATTTCTAGTTGAGAAGATGGTAAGTTATCTCAAGACAAGAAGTTAAAGCTATAGCTAGTAGCTTCTAAACTTCTCCTTCGATAGGGAAAAGAATATAGAAGAACCCGTAATGTTACGGCTTTCATTAGCTGGGGCATTAATTCTAGTATGTCCTTGATCTGGTTTTATTTTTTAAAAATTAGTCTTGAGAGTTTCGTGATCAAATTTCTTCACCCCCAAAGTGGAAGTGCTACTCTGAGAAGACTCTATACCCGAGGCATCATAGCTGAAGTCTTATTCTTGGTTTTCTCCTCCTCTTTTTTTTTGGGATTTTGGAGAGAGGGGGGGGGGGGTGCTCAATATTACATGCTATTAGCATTTTACTACGTCTGAGGTCACGACTAGATCCTAAGAGTTCATTGACTTAGAATCTTAATTAATGAGCTACAAATCTTGTATTTTTATCTCCAATCCTGCAATTGTTTACGATGGTTAATGTTCAATCCACAACAGTACTATCATGATGATCTGATAGGTGGCTTAAAGGTGCAGGCTTCATGATCTTGGTGTAACTCAAATGAGAGTATACATTTCTCCTTTAACCCAATAGACAAAATTGCACTAAAACTAACCAGCCTGAACATGTATGATTTCTGATCATGTTTCTATGTCTGTACTTATTTGTTTGGTAGATTGTTGGATGCCTTGTTAATAACTTTATCCTTTAGGTCGAGTTGAAGATGCGAGAGACTACTAAAATGCTAGAGCAGCAGTTGGCTAAAGAGCAGGAAGCAAGATTGATGGCTGAAGAAATGGCAAAAGCCGCGCAAAGACAATCGAATGAGGAAATCTGTCGACTCAGAGAGAGTTTGGAGAAGGCACAGAGGGAGACGGAGAAGCTTCGTACAAAAGCTCAAGGTGCAGGCTGTGCTATCCTGTAAAATGTCAACCAAGCGTCTAATAGTTAGTCAGTGATTTGGTATATTATTTTCACTATCCATGAACCCTGAATTCCACCTTAGTTCGCATAAATATTCATAATTGTTGAGGGTTGGAGTGTATTGCTTTCCTTTTATATTATCAATTGGAGTTTGAAGTCTGATGTTCATAAACTGGTTCTATTGTATACAATGAAAATGCTGGAGTTGACGTGATGACTATGTCCTGTCCGTTATTATTTCTAACGGATGGACGTGCTGCTTAGTCTGTTGCTCTCTCTTCTTGTTGACCTCACTCGAGGTGTTTTCTGAACTGGTGCATGTGAAATGTGTACTACTTCGTGTTCGAAAATTTCATCTCTGAGGCATGGATAAATCTTACGCTCACATGGCAACGCGTTTGCATAACTCTGTTAATACTTTGAAAGAGTCAGAGTAGCATATGTTTGTTGCCTTTCAATTAGTATATGTGTCACGTCGTGAGTCGACCGGCTGAACCGTAAGAAGCCCAAGACCTGCAACTTGGTGCCTTGTTGCCTCACACTATGTTTTCTTATAGTAGTTTGTAAGCATTCTAATATACTCCGTATAACCTTTTGATCGGATACATATGTCAATATGAAGTTTAAGTTTTTTGTAAATTTGTCATGAAATATTAATGATTGTGTAATGTATACATTTCAACCTAATATATGTTGCGGGACGATTAGACTGATTTGATATGAAAATTCATCCATATAAAATAATATAAAATACGTGTATGTTATATATTTCGAGGAACAGAGAGAATAGTTTTCAACTAGTGATATAGTATTACATAATGTAATGCTCGCAAGTGCTCTAAGAACTAAGAGGTTGTTTGATATCATTTTTGTTTTTTCTATTTTCGTTTCATTAATTGATCAATAAAACTGTGTAATATCATTTAGTATGCTTTTTTTAATGGATGAAACAAAGATTGTAAATAAAAAAACAAAAAAATTATTTTTTATTTTTATTTATCTAATTATAATATTCAATATTTTTCAAAACGAAATCATTTTATAACTACTGATACGGTTATCTTCGTGTCGTTGGGAACTATTGTTTACAGTTGAAATACGTTGGCTAAATACCTGGGTGATTGAACAACTGCGACATTGATCAAAACCAGGGCACCATGGTGCACAGAGCACAATAGCTGCAAGAGGACAAGCTTCTGCACAGGTTCTCATTCCACTTCTGTTGAAACAAAGGCTCTTCGAACTCAGTCTATAACTCCATCCAGCTTATTCGAGTCAGAATAACTCAATGGAAACTATTCGATTCAGCAAGACACAAAAGGAGTGGGTAGAATCAAAGATGTTCTTGTATACTACTACTATGTATTATTAAGGATGAGCAATTCAGCAGATTATATATAGATGCTGCTACTTTGCAGAAAATGTTTTTCCAAGTACTATAATAATAAGCTCCATCAGCCGCATATGACAACAGGTTACATCTCGGATGATGGTACATGACCACTTTAGTCTATTCACCTGCATCAGCAAACGCAGCGGAAAATCAGTCCTTGGGAAAGGAACTAAGCAAGGTGGACATAGATAAAATGCAAAATAAGCTGAGCTGATCTTTAAAATTACAGGCAAATAGTGCATTATGCTGACTTTCTAGGCCAGGGGATTATATTCAGTTGATATTAATAGCATTACCCAAGATGCAGAAGTTTCTTGTCGACAGCAGTGAAGGCAGAACTGGTCTGCGCCATGGCTTCAGCGAGCAGATCTCGAGCAGGCAAGAATGTGGTGATGGAATTCAGCTCTAAGCCTTGTTCTCGCACTATGTTTAATTGTAGCATCCTCTCCGCTTCAGCTATCTTAATTGGTGATTAAAAAAAAACCAATCACAGTGAATTCGCAGATCAGCAGCAAAGCACATAAGAAGGAACAACATGAACAAAATATTAGAGGATTTTCATAGTTTCTCATGTAGGAATATTTTGAACGGTGGTTTTAGGTCGTTTCCCATAGTTCCCTTGTCATAGATCCAGCTCTTTTTATTATTATTAAAATAAGCAAGTAGTATTAAGAAAGACTATGATTAGCCAATGTATCTGCATTTTTACATGTTGACTATTGGTAGCCACTAGTTGTCTTGTACAAAAACGATAGCTGCTCTAAAGTTAATGATATGAGAAATTTGTGCACCTTTACTCGCAGGTACGAATTTTCATGCTGAAGCTCCATCTCCTGCGTACACATGGAAAATCAATAGTAACTGGTTGAATAAGCGCTCCAATTGGAAAAATTAAAACTAGAAGCAATTTTTTTATCAGTTGACAATCATAAATTGAGATGGGAATGAAGCTATGAAGATTACCCTCTTCTCGAGGAACTGAATTTCAGTAGCCAATTGATCATACTGTTGACATAGAGGAAACAAAAGCACATTGTCAGCAGAAAGAAAATCTCACCATTGAACCAGAATATACTGCGTAGGGGATTTATTCCTGTATTCAACAGCTAAAATGTAAGAACTCCGCCGAGGCAAACCATCATAATCAGAAGTCAATAGATGGATATCATTCAGTTCACAAAAGCTTCATATGTAAGAATGCGGCATGAAATGGAGTTTTTATCCTCGGATATTAGACTGTTTGGGATTTACGATTACAATTAAAGCAATAGGAATCACTTATGTTTCAGCATATGGCAGACAACTACGATAAACGATCAATGACCTTCTTAAGCCTGAGCTTGGAGCAGCCTCGTTCGAGCCGGCTTTCCAGCTGTTTCAGCTCCTTTGGACTCAATGACTCCAACCCTTCTCCCCTCAGACTCCTACAAAGGTTATACGTTCAAACAGGATTGTTATAACACCAAGAAAAGTAACACATGAATGCGGTTAATGACAGTGGAAAGCATCATTCTTATGACAGTCTTTTTTGCTAATTGCATTACGGACACTGAATGCAGAACATACGAGAAAAGATTCACGTTTGTAAAACGATAATGTACTTTATAAAGCTGGCTTGATCGATCAGAATACTGACAGTGTTGCGCATACATACCTGTTAGACCTCTGCAACATCTGAATTTGGTGGCGAAGCTTAGTCGATTCTTGTTGATAATACTACATCAACATCAAACATCCAAAAATGAAATGAACCACCGATAAGCTAGAAACATATATGCATGCTGGGACTTGAAGAAATTAATCCAAGGCGCAAAATTGCATCTGGTGCACCAACAACTTACAGCGACTGCTTCATGAGATTAATGAAGGATGAAAGGAGTAGCTGGACTTACTTGAGCATTGATCTCAGGGAGAGTTCTTGTGCTTGTGCTATCTGAACATGATGCCTTCTTGTATCTCTCGATTATCGATTTTATACTGTGATATATGCAAATCCAAGTCGATGAAGATATGAGATTTTGAAAAGTTGTATAAGCTGATAGTAATTCAATGTAACCGGCCCAAATTTAGTTATAACTTGTAAATTAGCTACCACTTATAGTATTAACAAATATGGGCTGACGAAATCTAAATAACATGATGCAATTATCCTAAATTAAGGTAATCGCTACAAGTTCCAGTGCATAGTAAAGCCTCACTTCACCAATGAGGAGTAATGTTTGCAGTAAGATCTATACGTACATAGTTTATAGGTACCATTATTAACTACCCTTGTGTCCTATATATGAATGAAACTTCATTGTTTAATTGAGGATATATACGTACAATATATCATGATTCCAACTGCAAGTTGAGGACTGAATCATGACAGTGAAAACAAAGCTGAGAAAAGATTGCGTGCATGGGCATGTTGACATCCCATTGCTATTGCTAAAAATAGAAAGCATGCATTCATAGTGTAGCATATTCATATGGTAAAATTCATCACATAATTGACAAAATAAAAGCTGAGAGGGTCATTGTACTCATTGTGCTGCTGAGCCAAATATATGTAACAATGACATATATACATAATACATGTAGATGCATAATAGTAATACAACGTACAATTGGCAAGTGCTAGTTGTCTGTCTGTGTGCACTATCATCTCATATTGGTGAAAACTGTAACAAAGGGTTCACAGTTTTGTCAGCTCTTGAAACGTGCCTTTTGACTCGAACTGCTATTCTTTTTTATTTATAGAAAGTTAAAAAGGGCAAATTAGTTGGTATACAATATACATCAATTATATATAATAGATGTATTGGTCGTCAGACCAGAGGGATGTTTTTGAGAATATGTCTCCACGCATAACAACGCCTAGATAATTTTATCATAAACATGATTAGAAAGGTGCAGATTGTTCATAAAAAAAAACAAAACCAATGTATGATCGTTCCGACGTGTTGACCAAAACTTGACTCGACAAATCTTCCCATCAAACTATTGCATTTACTTTGAGACGAGAGGATTACTTGTTTAAAATTAAGATTACACAATTGATCTTTATACTATTAATTTGGTTTCTCAAATAATGCGCTTGTCCGTTGGGTTTTCTAGTCCTCAACTCCTTATACTATTAATTTCTTGATTTCGTCAACATCCGTGAGCATACATGATGTTTGATATTGATAAATTGATATGAGAAAACCCTAATTAATCATGTTGTATATGAACTCCCATTTGAAGTTCATAACTACTCCTACATCATTTTTAAAAAAAAAAAAAAAAAAAAACCTACATCAATGTCTTTTCAACTTGAACTTGCTCTATAAAATTAGAAAGACTACTGTTGGAGAATGAGATTAATTACTTGGAGTTGGAGAACTCGTAGACTCGGCCACGACTGGAGAAGACGATGAGGGCGATCTCGGCATCACACAGCACGGAGAGCTCGTATGCTTTCTTGAGCAGGCCGTTCCTGCGTTTGCAGAAAGTTACCTGCCTGTTGGTGGTGTTCTCGATCCTCTTTATCTCTATCTTCCCTCTTCCCATCCTGTTATATATTCCTCTCCTATAGCCGTGAGAAAAACCCGAAATCATAGCGAAATGTAAACGAAATGAACATTGAATGACACAAGGATTTTGAGAGGGTACGTATAACATTTGAATCGAAACTTTGCTGCTTGAAATACTGAGAATCAGTGCAAGAGGTACATTTATGTTACATTTACATGCATGTGAAATACTCCTTACAAAATTAGAGGGAAAAATAAGGAAAAAAATAAAAGGAAAAGAATGATCAGTATATATGTTTCACCCAGCATTCAAATATAGTTGGATCATCATTCATCCTCTCCACATAGACCTAATATTGTTAGATCTTTAGCTTTAAAACGATCTATTTAAAAAAAAAGTAGGAAAAAATTAATAACAACTATTTAAAGCAGAGAAAACCAGTCATGAAATAGGGGATTTCTACCTCCAAGGTCAAAAATTGTATTGCCAAGGCTTTTTGTGAGACAAAAATATTTTCGTCATTAAATTTTTTATTGGTTATTTGCTTTGGCAATATCAATTTTGGTCTTGGAAATAATAATCTCCCATGAAATAAAAGTGAAAGGAGATAAAATTAGATAATGAAACTTGAATTATTCTTATCAATACCATCATATAAACCCTATAAAAAAAAAACATAGATCCAAGCCACTGCAAAAATATATAAGGGTTATTATCTCTCAAAAAATAAGAAAATAGATCCGAAATGAAAAAAAAAAAAACATAGATCTAAATTCAAGGGAGAAGAAAGCTTTAACTTTTTTTTTTTTTTGGTTAAAACTAATTAAGGGAGAAGAAAACATAGATCCAAATTGGAAAACAATCATCATGAGCGTTTTTCCCTGGTAAAAAATAGCATGAATTAAATGTAAAGAAATAGAATGTAAAATACACGAAGCATCTTCGTTTGCTACATTGTTTTTTATATGCAGGATTTGCATGATTCTGGCAACAGAAATCAGATCTATAAATAGACAAAGAAATAGAAAAAAAAGCAAAAACAAGAAAGAACAGACGCAGCAGAGTGAGTATAAAGAGAAGCAATATATGATAAGACATTAAAAAAAAATTGCCATACCTGTGCTTAGATGAATGAAGAAGAAGAAGAAGAGGAGAGGAGAGGAGAGAAAGAGAGAGCTGTAGCTAGGTTTACATATGTGATGAGACAACAAGCAGAGCTCCCATCAGCCTTGCCTTGCTTTTCCCTTTAGGTTGTTTTTTCAGCAAATACACGGATTCCTATGGAAACCGTATGATCTCCAACAAATGAGTACATATGTATAAGTGTATTTGTAGTGGCTTGCCTAGGTGTTTTGTATGTCATGAGCCACATCTCTGACTTCAATGTTAGAATGATATCAAGATTAGAAACTAATTCAATTAAAAGTAACAGATTCAAAACAAAACAAAACAAAACAAAAAAAAGTTTCAACAGATGATTAAAGCTTCATTGGATATATACAAAAATTACTCAGGATAAACTTGATTGTTATCATGCTCACTTGACTTGCAAGCCTTTGATGTCCCCGATCGTGATATGGGTTCACATCTTATCGTCGATGTCTTGCATATAATAGACGATTTAAAAGCCCCAATTGAAGCTTGGGCCACTAAGCCAATTCTTAGTATCAACTTTCCTTGCACAATGTTTCCGTCGATCAAAAAGTAAAGACCTGAGTTTGCTTGTAGCTAGTCCTGTTTTTTTGCAAAAACAAGAGCACCAACATTGCACACATGCCGAGCTATTTTGTGATGGTGAATCCGTCAGCGAAAGTTGATTTAAAAGATCCTTCGAATTTACGGATTATTCGGTTAACCAAAGAGAGATCATTCGGGATTTTCTTTTAAAAAAGAATCATTGCACACATGCCTTCCGTTACATCCTGCTCTATCTACATAGGTTCCTCTCGACTAGCCGAAGAAAATAACTTTCTATAGATCAGATCATTAATGCTCAAGTTTAACTTTATATACAAGGGAAACTGGTAATCTAATTTGAAGAAGTTTTCAAGGTTTGAGTTTGCTGAGCGAGCGTATGAAAGATGTTGAAGAAAGAGGGAGGAAAGCTGATAGAAAGACAAGGACTCATGCTGGGAATGGAAAGCGACGTCAGATTGGTAATATTTCCATTCTCATGCTTTGTGACAATGTTTGTTTGTGACAATGGAAAGCCTCTAACCCCTCTCATATGATTAATTAAATGGACTGCCAGTCTTCCCCTGTGCAGTGCCCATACTGCCCTTCCTATGTTGAAGCCAGTGTATGCAATTCCTTGATCAAAGCAAGGGTAAATGAGTAAATCGGATGTGACATTAGGGTTTACTAGATGTGTGTGTGAAGCAGTAGAGTATGGTCCTCACAAATAGATGATGGTCCATGCAAATGAATTGGCATTCAACATGCGTTACATATGTGACCCTACCGTGACATATGTGTATGGGCAAATATGGAAAAGGTGGTGAAAACGTAACCATTTTGAAAA
>LIEC01011992.1:0-112817 GCA_001925005.1 Drosera capensis
CTATTACATGAAAGTCAATGTCTAGAGAGAAATGATAATATTACAACGAGTCGAACTCATTCATCCTTGCTAAGTAACGGACCCTTTCTCAAATCTTTTATTACCTGAAACGTACATGTAACCGTGAGCTTGAAAGCCCAGTAACACAGGATACACATCCATCTCAGGGGTCTAGCATGCTTATTATATCATGCATTTCCCATGCGCAAACAGAATGCAATGCAAGCAACACCGAGCAATCATATGCCAATCAGGAACATTTAAATACGTACAGGATAATAATAATACAAGTCAAGCAGGTTAAACCCTATTTCATTATCACTAGCCTTTATTAAAGGCTTTTACAGGTTAATGACATGCTCTGACATGTCATATTGATTCTCAGGACTTTTATAGGTAAACAACGTGTTTTTGTCACGTCATAACAATTCTTATGATTTTTACAGGTTAATAACATGGGAGGAGTTACAACAGGAATTTATCGTTAATAGTATCGTCATACTAATAACAATTAAACAAACAGGATTGTCGCTGCAGACGACTCAGGATGGTTAATTATAACCAAACACGGCCACCAAGTATATTTCAATTGATGCCGTTGCGTGCACGCGAAGGGAATTTCTATCCCTCCCTAGGTAGTCAGGACTCGTAACTCTCCTAGTTATTATCATTTACAGGAATATCCTCATTGTTCAGGTTTTCAAGATTTTCAGCAGGTAGCATGAAATTAAATATATTAATTCCATAAATAACAGGATTCAAGATTTTCAGGCATATAATATGAAATTAATCATATTAATCCATGTATAGCAGGTGACCATCATGGTGTTCGTAATTCGAGATTTCAGGTATATAATATGAATTAATCAAATTAATCCATGTATAGTCGGTGACCACCATGGTATTCCATAAATTTATATAACGCTATTTTTGTAACGTTCTTAATAATTTTCAGGATTAATAATTCGTTACAAAATAATATCAACAGGCACAGGAAATCACATATCAATATACAGGATATCGTTATTTAAATTCTATAATATTCTACAGATTTCATCGTTACCCTTCTGGCAAACAAATCAAGTCAATCAAGTACAACATAATTTTATTCTTTATTTATCATGCAGATACGTGATCACACAATCACACAAATCAAATCACACACACATAATTTAGCATAACGATGTGTGTTACCTCGTCATTTATAAAATTCAGAAAATCCTTCAGATAATCCCAGGCCTAATTTTGCTTCTCAGCAGTTGTCGCACCTACAATAATATTGCAAAATATAAATATTATTGCACGATATTCCAGAATAATATTCGTACATATGCGTATAATTAAATGCATCTCATAATGTGTTATTATAACACATTATGTTAAATCATTTTATTAAGCAAAAGGGAATATTCCCTTTCTTCCTTCACTGTCCAAGGAGAACAGTTAAACCGGCGAGGATTTTTTGCCGATTTCCGATCGCGAACCCTCGGGGTGTTAAACTGGCAGCTAGGGAGGGTGAGGCGGTGGTCGGGGTGCGGCAGGGAGTGTCATTCGGGGTGTTAGGGTCGAAGCCTGGAGACGACGAGGACGAGGAGGCCAATAACACCGTGCAGGATGTCAGATTCCGTCGAGGGTGGTTGCCTGCGGCTGAATCCGGCTATCCCGATGCCGGGAAAGCAGCGACCAAGGCGGGCCTCGTCGGGTTGTTGCAGATTTAATGATGAAGCCTCGCCGGTTGCTGATTGTTGTGGGGTTGCGGCGACAATGGGCTGGATCTCGGGTCACGGCGACAAGGCAGATGACGGCTTCGGGTTTCAGGTGGCGTCGGATCCGATTGGGGTTGCGATGATAAGGCGACGGTGTCGGGGCAAGTCTGCTGGGCGACGCAGGGGACAGGGAGGGCGGCTTTGTCTTCGATGGGGCTCGATCCGGCGAGGTACGCCGTGGCGGCGGCTTCAGGCAGCTTCAACGGGGCTGGATCTGGCGAGGTGTGCGGCGGCGGCGCTGTTTCGGGGACGTCTCCTGGCGCCGATGAGTTTCAGGCGGGTTTCAGGCCGGTTTCAGGCGGGTTTCAGGCTGGATTCGGATCGCCGAAATCCGACAATACGGATATATTACGAGAATAAAATATAAACTAATACGAAATCAGAATGAGAAATGAATCCATACCGCTTTCTCCATTTCAGTTCTGCTCGTCGCACTCAGATTATTGCCCAGGATGTTGGTTTAATTTGAATGTTTTGATAACAACAGGCAGGTGAGATTTTCACGTGGGTGGAAAGCACGGGAAGCACGTAATGGGCAGGTGGTTGAGATATTTCTTGAGACGGTTGAGATATTCATGTGATTCTCAACCAATCACATTATCAAGTTTTATCTCAAAATATTTATTTTAAATTTTTATTTAAGGTTTTTTTTTCAGGATATTACATCTCTCCCTCCTTTAAAGAAGTTTCGTCCTCGAAACTCGATTAAAGTAAAGAACAGGAACTTACTTGGGAATAAGTAGGGTATCGCTTCCTCATATCCTCTTGCAGCTCCGATGTTGCTTCTCGTATAGTATGGTTGGTCCACCGTACCTTGACTAGTGACACTTCTCTTCGTTTGAGCATTTTCACCATGATCTACTATCTCCTCCGGCTTTTCCTTATAACATAGGTCCTCTGTGAGTCTTACTTGCTCATGTTGGATTACATGTTTAGGGTCAGGTTCATATTCCCTTAACATAGAAACATGAAAGACATTATGAACGCCAACTGAAAACTCTAGTGGCCTTCTTCTCACGTCTGCATGGCTCTTTTGACGATCTTGAGCTGCCTTCATCCGGGATTGAATAAGCTTGACCTTGTCTGCGGTTTCCTGTGCTAACTCTGGTCCCACAACTAGAGTGTCTTCAATATCATCCCAGCAGATAGGGGATCGATATTTTCTTCTATACAGAGCCTCGAATGGTATCATGTCGATGCGAGCGTGGTAGCTGTTGTTATAAGCGAACTCACCAATGGCAAGTGATGATCCCATGAACCCTTGAAGTCAAGGACACACATCCTTAACATATCTTCAAAAGTTTGTATCGTACGCTCCGTCTGACCATCAGAAGCAGGATGAAAAGCCGTGCTGAAATTCAATCTAGTCCCAAAAGCCTTCTGTAGACCTTGCCAGAACCGTGCTTGAAACCTAGTATCCACATCAGATACTATTGAACTCGGAGCACCCTGTAACCTCACGATCTCCCTAACATACATGTCTACTAAACGATCCACACTCCAACAAGTCTTGATGGGGAGAAAATGAGCAAATGAAGCGAACAAGTGGCTTATTAGCAGCGCCTCATGTTAATAACGTTAAGGTCGCAGGTTCAAGATTTTCATGGACCAATGTTATATAACTTATTTCAAGAACACGTAGACATCACCTTATAATCATATCCCTACCCACCAAGGTACTTGATTAGACATATAAGACCTAAGACCAATATAACTGGTGGCATGACATATTTTATCAGCAGATCTAAATCATCACGTGTTACGAGGAATAGGGCTGTGAGATTAATTATCGCACCGAAGAACGCAAGAGTCACAACCAGAGCAAGTAACATAGCAAGTAAGTATTTTCATGGATGCATTATTTTCTTCTTCTCGTCGTCTTCTTCTTCTTCTTCTTTTTTTTCAAGTGCAAGGATTCAAAACTTGCAAGCACAAGAGAGTTCAATAAGGTCCTTCATGTATTTGTACCAAAACGAGTGATAGAAAGTCTACATGAAATCTCCATAATGTCGGCATAAAATCTGATTATACACGCCTTATTTATGACATAGGATATCGTGTTGATCCATTTGTCATGCGTGAAATCCAATGAGATCTAGGTTCAACCACCCAAATCTTTTGACATGACTTAAAATCTCATATTATCACAACACAGGTGTTATATTCTTTCTTATAAATGGATAAATCATTTCCTTTCCTGTCATTGGTACAAGATAAATATATGTCGTGTCATGTATAACCATATCTCATTCGATATCGTTTCAAAAAAAATCTCCAAAGACCACAAACCGAAAAACAAATGACGGTTCATCTATTGAGATTCCGTAAGCAAAACAGGAGTTTGAGCATTAGAAAACTCAAATGGCTTGGATGGAAAATCTTCTTGGAGATTGGTTTGTGACTTTTGAAAAAAAAAAATCAAGATTCGCATTGAAGATCTATTGTCACACGCAAATCCAAGTCACTATAGGTTATCAAACTCAAACCAAATAATTTAATTAGTCCGGTACAAAAATGAGATTTTCAAACAATCTCAACCTTCACGAAGATTGAGAATCAATAGAGTACAAGACATCAAAAGAAAATTAAAAACAAGGCATGTTTACTTTTCTAGCTTTCAAGATTGCCAAAATCACCTTTCCTTTAAGTCAAGACAAGTACAAGTGTATAATAAGAACAAGGCTTATGTACTTCTTCACATCTTTGAGTTTCAGCAATATCATTTGAGATTAAAAAGAAAGTGAAACCAGTTTCCAGAATCAACAAATAATTTTCAAGGCTAGCAGACCACAAGGACAACCATTATGGCAACAACTCCGAGATCATGATGATTAAATGGATAGAAAACAGCCAGCCAGCCAGCAAGTAAATTAATTCCGAGTTTGAGGTAGGTCATGAAAACCAAGTCACAAAACTAACTTGGAGATTCAACAAAAGAAGCAACGCATGTGAATATAGATTCGAGTACTTCAGAAGCAATTGCTAGAGCTACAACTCAAAAGGACTGTCATGACAACATGAATATATTGAAGTCCAACCAATAAACAATTACTTCAGGTATGACTCTAGACAACAACACCGAAGCCCCCATACGAATACAACCATCAGAATAAGAAAAAGATAATCAACTTCGGATACGAGGTTTTTAACACCATCGTTCAAACCAACATAATAGAAACCAAAGGAAACTCAAGTATCTCAAGCAAACAAAAAGCGGAATCCTGAGAGAACACATTTGACACTTATGTCTCTGTGTAAATTTTAAAACTTAATCAGGTCTTGGACTCGTTCCTCTCAAACAACAAAGCGTAGAGAAACAATGATATTAATTACTCAACCCAGATTCAAGAATATAACTCAACCGAGTTAAATACAACATAAGAGCAGGATCGATCAGGAAGGACGAAATCAGCAAAAGCCGTGAAATACATACTTGGAAACCAACAAGACCCATAGACACAAACGCTTTTGCTCAAGAGCGTCCAAACAACTAATCAAATCAAAACAAGGAGGATTATTCGATCACAAGATTATGAGCAAATAGCAATTAAGTCTTAGAAAGACGAATACAACACACCGTGAGCTCATGAAATAGAGGATCCAAATTTGAAATCTAGACTTTGAATCCTCTTTGCATTATTATGGAAGGTGGAATTCAATTCGATCAAAATACCAAGAAACAAGAGCTGGATAAGTCCTTACGACTTACTCAAAACCAATAAAAATAGCTCAAAACAATACATGCATTTGATCGAAATAAAAATTGCCAGTTGAAAGCAACAGTTTGCTTAGTTCAAATGATTGAATTGTTGAGTGCAACAATTTAAAAGCAACAGATTGTCAAGCATTCTTTCTTTCACGTTCCAATAAGATTAAGCCACTTAGGATCATGCCAAGAATCATATCACCAAAATAACCCATTTCTTATTTAACACGTACATGCCCAGCTTTACCAGGGCTTGGATAGCATTCACAAGAGGTGCCTCAATAGGAGGTGCGTTAGCCAATGCAGGTTGCTCAATATTTGGCATAATCGTAGGTTCTACAGACCCAACGTGAGAGCCTTGCTGCTCAACTTCCTCACAGACCAACACTAGTCCTCCTTTCACACCTGAGAAACTTCCGAGGAGGTCACCCATCCCAACATTACTCCACGTCAAGCACGCTTAACTGTGGAGTTGTGATGGGCTACCGAAAAGAAAGGTGCACCTTGTTGGTATGAGTAGTACTATCAAACCAGTTAAGTATTTCCTTGGGGTATTACATACCTATGCCAAGTTTTGTCTGACACATACTGTATGAATACTTGTATTTATCAGTACGCATACGGCGGAGGTGCCTATACCGTCGGTTTCTTAGCAAGCGAGACACTCACTTTAGGCAAGACTCTTGTACACAACGTTGGATTCGGCTGTGGAGTTAACAATTATGGGGTGGAGGATGCCGATGGCTTGGTTGGCATGGGACGAGGGCCACTGTTGTTGGTCTCTCAGCTTGACGAGCCCAAGTTCTCATATTGTCTGACCCCTCCATACAGCACCGTCAACAGCTTGCTTCTGTTGGGAACATACGCGGACAAATTGCCTAATAATGGTGAAGTCAAAATGACCCCATTAGTGACAAGTGATTCGAATCCATCGTTTTACTATGTCAATCTTCATGGGATCTCCGTAGACAAGACGCTCCTCACGATCCCACCAGGCACCTTCAGTCTGAATTTCGATGGAACAGGTGGGACCATAGTTGATTCGGGGACAACAATCTTTTATATGAATACCACCGCGTATAACCTTGTCACAGATAAGCTTGCTAAAGAGATTAAGCTCAAGCAAGTGAACTTAGCCAGCGAGACCGGCCTCAACTTATGCTGGGAGCTGCCTAAGTCGAATTACTCGTATCCAACACTAACTATGCATTTTGATAATGCTGATTGGGTTTTATCAAGCAATAACTACTTGCTCGAAGAGACATCCTTGGGCGCCATATGCCTCGCCCTGCTGCCATCTGATCAGTTCTCGATCTTCGGCAATGTTGCACAACATAATAACCTGGTGCACTTTGATGTCAGCAAGAACGTGTTATCTTTTGTGCCAACGAATTGCAAGAATTTGTGAAGCCAATCAAACCTAGCAATGCAGGGTAGTGCATTCATACATGTAAAATAAGCTCAGGTTTATTATGAAGTTAGTATAGAAATGAAATTGCCTGAACTCTTATAGATATCCTATTTTCTCAGCTTTTATCTCTGTCTTCATGGACTTAGGCCTTTCAATTTTCTGCACAGGGATGTCCAGAGCAATTCTGAGGATACAACACCACATGAATATTTGAGCTCATAAGTTATAACTTACATTAAAGTTGAGCTTGGGGAATAAGGATCTTCCTTAACCGAAGTAATACGGCCAGAGAGAGTAAGAGATGTATCATCTTGTTTAACACTCTCCCTCAACCAGTACTCTCTCATTTACTGCTGAATGAGTAATCATAGCAAGCTGCATTGTGAACTCTTTAAATTTAGCCTTATTAAATCCCTTTGTAAAGAAATCAAACAACTTAATCATTGATGTTTGCATACTTCATCTCAATCTTTCCTTGTAGTACCTTCTCCTGAACAAAGTGATAGTGAATTTACACATGCTTTGTTCAAGTATGAAATATCCGGATCTCTATCATCCGAATAGTTGATTGATTATCACAGTTGAGTTTAACCATGCAATCAATACGTTGATGAAGTTCCTCCGTTAATTGCATCAACCAAGTGCACTCCTAACTACAGACGGACAACAGATCGATCGACCGTGAAACCGGCTCGGACCAGCCCTGATGGGCCAGGCCAGGACTTGACCGCATCCCCCGGTTAGGACCGGGCTTAGGGATTGAGGACCATGGGACCGGACAAGGACCGCTCTGGTTAAGACCTCGGGTCAGACCCACCCGGCCTAGGACGAGTTAATTCAATTTTTTTTTTTTGCCCCCAAATTGTCCCCCTCCCAACAATTCCTTTTCCGCAACAGTCCAAAGTGGTCTGAGTCAAACTGGTCAATTAAGGTTTATTAAGACTCACCAGTCGTTACATTTATAACGAGTTAGCAGAAGGGGTGTAACCGACACTGATTTCTCAATGGTCTTTTGGTGTCCTTTATTACAAGTGTAACTATTATTGCACCTGGGTGTAACACCCACAATGGCTACAAATTTGATTTTTTACGAAAAGACCCTTATGTAACGGCTACAAACAGCTAGATTCAAGGGTTTTTTTGGTATATGGATAATGTTTCATTTCTTTAAATACCACTTCAATTCATCATAATTCTTCACAACAATTTCAACTATAATCTCATTCTCCATTTCTATTCTTCCATTCTATCTCATTTCTCATTCACTAACTTATAACTCTAGATTTTATACAATGGCGTCCGATACAAGTTCTCGATCGAGGAAGCATCCAAGAACATCGGAGGTCGACTCGTCGCATATAGCCGAGGTTTATCCTAAGCTTGATCACGGGATCGAGCTTGAAGTGTCCAAGGATGATAAGTCCGATAGACCTTTCGATGCGGTCGGGTTGACGATGTCCTTGGTATGTAGTCAATGGAAAAAGACGTTTTGAGTATGGATATTTTCCATGCGACAACTCTAGGAGAAGGGCTACTTTAGATCAGAAGGATTTTTTCGCCGCCTAAACGTATGTCCTAAGGAATTCTAAGTTTTTCTCCGAGTATGAGAGGTAAAAATACTTTTTCAGAATTATTTGAAAAAGCAATCAATCATTAGAACAATAACACAAGGTATATTCCAATATGACTTGTAGCTTTTTTGAGCAGAACATGATGAGAAGGGGGCTTTAAAGATCAAGTTTGGAGATATGGACAAGACATGGAGATTCATGGTCTATTTGACTTCAGAATTATGTGAGAGTGAATGACTTTTGTGCCTTTTAATGGGAAGGACGGTTGTTTTTACATCAAGTGTTACACATATTTTTATGTTGAGTATAGGTCTTATCACATGATGTTCCCAATGAGATGATCTGTATCCTTGGTGCACGACTAGCCACGCAAGTGTATAAGTATCCTCAATATTGCATCAATGGGTATTTGTTTGACACTTTCGAACATGAATCAAGTAAAGCAACTCATAACTATGGTGTATGTGTTAAAAGGGATGGTAACAAGGATTACTATGGCATCCTTCAGGAGATAGTGTAGCTGCAATATCTTGAGGATGAAAGATCATATTGAACGATACTCTTCAAATGCGATTGGTTTGACTTCGATAGGGGAATGAACATTCATGAGAGATATCAGTTGGTTGAGATTGATAAAACAAAGAGGTATCGAAGGGGATATGATCCATTCATCTTATCAAATCAAGCGATGCAAGTGTGTTACGCTCCATACCCAAGCCTCACATCGAGAGATCAATGGTGGGATGTGTTTCGAATTGGAGCCCAAGGGATGAAAGATGTCAACGCGAAGATGTACCTTTTTAAGAAGATATGCATGGGGATGTAGTCTCGCTAATGCCTCCTGAGTTTGATGACGATGAAGAAACTAGCATTACCAGCTGTGTAGAAGGCATCAAAAAAATAAATAGAAAGAAAGAAAACCAAAAAAAAAGGTCCAGAAAGAAAAAGCAAAAAAAATAAAGAAAAAATAAAAGAAAAACAAAAAGTGAAAGTTGAAGAAATAGAAAATATAAAAACAATGAATCCCACACAACTTTGTTTTCTTTTCACTATCACAGGTTTTGCTATAAATTCGAAACATAATCCCACCTTCATTCTACACAACACTCTCTGTTTTAAACTTTGGCGATCTTGAGAAGAAAAAAAAAACTCTCTTTAAGAAAGGTTAATCCACGCTACAAACAATCCAACGCATGAATATGATGATGTACGAGGTCGACATCATGTTACACTGTAGAGGTAGTTGGTTTTCCAACCCAACGAGCGGGGATATTCACTGGATAGAAGGATTAGTATCGTATTTTCATGCTAAGCTTCTCCTCTTCGATTTTGAAGTGTTACAATAGGAGATACGTGGTATGGATATGCCACTTCGTTGAACCACAAGAATGAAGATATTGTACGCAAATCAAAACTCTTCTGACATGAGTCACGTGCAAGTCGTTGATGAAACAACCTGATTCCTGTTGCTTGACTTATGTCACCAAGAATAAAAAATTGTCAATATTTTTGTTGTCAGCGATGAACGAAAAAAGGCAAGACAAAAATATAAGATAAGTTTCGGAGACTCAATACAAACAAGCCCGACCAGCAACGGGGTTGAAGTATTCCAACCGAATGAATAAAACGACAACATGTACGTTCCTCCCTTAGCAAGTGTTGAATTCGTTGACAAACGAAGATAATGGCAAAAAGATGACTACATCCAAAACATCTCGTTGCCAATACAGGATCATGACAGATCAGGTTCGGACAATGATGTTGAAGTCATTTTCTATTACAAAGGTCTCTGATTAGTTACGAGACGGATTGGTCAACTTATGTTAAAAGAACCAAGGTCGTGCCCATGAGTTACTTGTCCCATCTCGTCATCCTTTACCACATGGTTTTTTATTTTCGAGTTAACATGGAAAAACATGCATAAAAAAATAGATTTCTATCACGTTACTAACGACCTAAAATCATGAAAATATGAAAAACTCCAATCCTTGTTCGTCCAAGGAAACTATTTTATTCCCATAAACGTTTTGGTACGAATCCAATTATCCTTGTAAAAGGATTCGATCTCTAAAGAATTTTTATTCTTATAAATAAAACATATATGTATATATTGTTACGTTTATTATGGTGAAACACATAATTATGACGCTAGATTACAAATAAAGCGCCACGGTTTATGACGTTTTGCCATGTATGTTAAAGCGTCGGTCCCGTGGCTCTTTACTCTTGGGTTGAGCGCTTTGTCCCGTGGCGCTTTACTTGTAATGTGTGAAAGCATCACAGGCAGAAGTGCTTTATTCCTAGTTTTCATTTAGCATTTTTTGGTCTCTAAAAAGATGTTTTCTTATTATCTCCCGTAGTCGTAACTAGATTATAATTACAAACATCCTCACTATATTATAATCAAGGAGATTGACTACCAAATGTCCAACTGAGTCTATGTGTGACATCGGAACCAAGTTCTCGATATTCGTTTCATTTCAAATAAAACAAAATATGTTAACTTGACATGATTATTAAATATATCGTTAACTTTATAAAACTTTATCTTGATTTCCATATGAGCTGGAGAAGAAAATGTGAATGAATGGTGAAAAAGAGATAGTAAAATAGAAAATAATGTGATATAAAATAAAAATATTTTAATATAAATATATTTATTTTTGATTTGGAATTTATGTGACTAATCACACATAAAATTATGTATGGTTAGATCATTTCAATCTTCAAATCAATGATTAAGATTAAAAATTTATCTTTTTTTCTAAAATAAAATTTTAATTTTAATCATTAATTATCAATCCATCGTTGGAAATTATGTACTTAACCATATTGATACATTTCCTATTTATTTTTATATGAGAGAGGGAGAATCTCTAGAGACTAGAGAGTAGTTCGATTATCAGTACATCAACTTTATACTTGATCTACCACCGCCAAAGCCTCTGTACTCAAATTCATCGACCAATCGTCTCTCTCTCTTCAATGGCAGAGCCAGCACACAATGCCGATGACGCCGCCGCCGCCGACAACGGCGATTCCTCGAATCACGAAGAAGACGACGCCTTTGATTCCGTCGACGAAGAAGAAGAATATGACTTCGATGATTCCGACGACTCACTCGAAGACGAATCAACACCAGCGACGAAGAAGTCAAGAGAATCGAAGCTCCGTTCTCAACGAGTCAAGCTTGAAAAGCTATTCAATCGACTGCAATCGGGGGAGGAACCGGTAACCCTAAGGATCCACGACGTGGTGATCAAAGGCAACAAGAGGACGAAGGAGTCGGTCATCGAGGCGGAATTGGAGTCGTTGTTGAGGAAGGAAGGGGAGGAGAGGGCGTCGGCGACGCTTCAGGAGATACTTCGAGCTGCCGGTGTAGCGGTAGCGAGGCTGCAGGGGCTGGGAGTGTTTGATTCGGTGAATATTACGCTCGATGCGGGGCCGCCGGAGCTGGAAGGGACCGCGAATATTATTGTTGAGGTGGTTGAGAGTCAGAGTTTGCTTAGTGGAGAGATTGGCGTTTTCACCAGGCCTGAGGTAATCATGATATTGTCACTTGCTATGATTATTGTCAAGATCTGGATTATGACTCAAATAGTTTCATAGTGGCTTGAGGGAGCGAGGTGTAATGTAAGTAACCTAGATGATGATGATGTTCGAATTAAGTCTTAAGAGGAAGTAAACTTTGTAGTTAGTCTGATGGTATGGATGGAAGGAATTTTGGAAAATGTGAGTTGGCCTTATGTCTTTATATGAAGTCTAAAATGGGTGGGTGGTGGACATGATGCCAGTAGTTCGGAGGAGGTCTATATGGTGCAACACTAAGTGAGAGTTGTGAGGATTGAGATGAGCATTGTGTTCTGAATTTTCTTGAAATGAGAAGCTGAAACGGAGCTCCTCTAGAGGTTAGTATTTTACATGTGTTGTGAAGGAGAAGTAATACTAAAGCTGTATATTATAGATTAGAATAAAACAAGCTCATTCGGGAAGTAGTATTTGTCGAGGAATCAGTTCCACAAAAAATCCATTATGGATCTTAACAGTACTATTTTGAAAATCTCCGGTCTAAAGAAGAAGGGTTATTTGGTGATATATTATCTGAGTGACTAATCATTGATGGGGATTCCAGATCAATCATTCCAACTGGAGTACCCTTAATGGATGAGTATATCAGTGCGGTGTGTGGATGGTTGATTTATTACTCATTCTAGAACCTTTACTTGATCTTTGCATGATGCATGTAAAAACATCGAATGTGCTTGCCATGGCTCAATGAACGACGAGAGTTTCTGCAGTTGGTGTTCTAGAGGAACATGAACTGTACAAAATGTATGGCCTGTTTTTTTTTTTTGGTTGTTGAAAATAGCTGAAAGTGTGTAAGATGATCTAGTTGGGCAATGAAGAGAAATATTTCCAGGGTAGTGAGGAATTGATGCATTACTAGCTGCATGGTAAAAAGCTATGAGAAAGAAATATGTAAAGGGACTTGAAAGAAATTGATATCCAATTGTAGATGAGGCATTAAAATTCGATGAAAATGATTACTTTGTATAAATATGCCAAGGGAGTGTGTATTAGTAATTTATAAGTCTTGGCCTTCCTCTTGTGTGGCTGTTGTGTATTCCCTCAGTGGCTCGGCTTCCTATCTTCTTTATGTTTCTGTTAATCTAGACCTTCGTGATGGTTTTCTATTATTCTTCACGTTATTGCAAGAAACTACAAATTGTTGAAGACTGAGTGTTTTCTTGTTTTCTTTGGTGTTTCCTTCACTATTGATTGCTTATTTGGATATGTTCGTGATCCATACATTTTCCTTCAGTATGCCATTTTTTCGCTTGTGGGTCCCACATGGTGGTAGATTGTTTTATTGGGCAAACAGACCTCGAGGTGTAGCTGGTGACATGGTGGTGAAATGAGAAAACACATTTAGTTTGAGGAATGAGTTTTCTTTCGTTGGGGCATGTTGTGCTTGCTTCCAACTCTGAGTCGGCTTAGTCAATGAACAAGCATGCCGAGTCAATGACTGATTATGGCGAGTCTTTCATCTTACAAGAGTAATGCGTCAGACAGCCAAGCAATTATGTCAGTGGAGAGATTCCCTGGGACAAAAAGAAAAGGAAAAGGAAAAAGAAAGTAATGGTTCGTCTATCACTTTTGCTATGTGGCTGATTCTGCAGACTATGTTACTACTGGCTGATTTTCGGGGTTAAGCATAAACTTTCACAGTAATGACCATTGACCACACTTTTTAATGAGATTTTGAGGTCTTACTGTGGCATATGGACTTCCAATTTGATGCTCTACTGGTACTTAAAACAGGGAATTCATTGGAATCAATCGATTTAATAATAAGGGTGTTAACTTTTTGTTGTGGATCTCTCTTTGTGGATATATCTTGTCTGACTGTTCTTCATCCATTTAATTAAGCATTGGTAGTATGCTTTGTGAAGAATGAGATGAGCCATTACCTCCAACCGTCTTGATCAGAAATTCTTCGAATTGTGTAGGCTTATATACGATTTTGCATTGGCTAAGGTATTCACATATTTTGCTGAACTTTTTTGAAGAGTCTGTGCTCATTATAATTTTGAACAGATTTATTCAAATAGCCCTCTTCTTTTCCTTTGATTTGAACAATAAGTAACGGAAAAAATTATCTCTGAACAGCATGTCCAGAGATTGTTCTTTTGCCCTTTGTGATTCTGAATGTTGGATACCATTCTTCGTGCTCCTTTTTGTGTTTGTTGAGCGTCTATTCTCATTTTTGGTCTGTTAGTACCTTGATGCTGTGGCTAGAGATTTCTCGTATATTAGCATCATTAATTGAATCTCGTGAAATGCTTCAGGTGCATATATTTGATATTACGTGTTTAGATAGTGCTGCAATGTTCTATACTATGTTGTGCTGTGAAGGCAGAGAAAAAAAAATCATTTGATCCAACTTTATTGACATAGCTAGAGACTGCATTTGTAGGCAAGGTCATGGTCTCTTGAAGGATCGTTGAAGCTGAAAAATCCATTTGGATATGCTGATATTTGGGATGGATCTTTGGTTTATGGCTGGGACCAAGCAACAGAGGTAAGCATTGGTGTTGCCCTGCCAAGAATAAGAAGCTGGTCCTCTCCAGTGACTGCACGAGTTTCCATGCTTTCTAAAGACTGGCTGACGTTCTCGTCTTTCAAGGAGACCTCGTCAGGATTTTCTCTTGGGCTACTTTCGACCCCAAACCACGAGCTTGACTACAGTTTGATGTGGCGAACTTTAACGGATCCAACCCAAATGGCATCAAGGGACGTAAGGAGGCATCTGGGACATAGTTTACTATCTTCATTAAGATACACGTTAAAACTTGACAGGAGGAATTCACCTCTAAGGCCAACTCGAGGCTATTATTTCTCTTCTAGCACACAGCTAGCTGGCCTCACACCTGATCATCGGAGCTCACGTTTTCTGCGGCAGGTATAACAGTTTTCTGGCCTTGGTTTTGTCTTTGCATATCTTATCCCGTGTTTTTTTTTTTATGAAGATCACGTTTTGGAAATAGGAGAATCTGTAACTACAAAATCTTTTATTATATAATCCAAAGCATGGAAACTGCATTGGTCCGGGAAGATGCATTCTTACTCCAGTAATACTTTCTGCGGGAGGTAGGACGGCTATCCTGGATGTTTTTTCCCCCATCAGGATCTATGGATAAGCTTGGTCAAGTATGAAACTGGATTTATCAAGAGTTGGAATAAAGTTATCCTAATAAAGTTATCCTTTCCGGTGTGTACTGAAACTATTTTCTAGACTCAAATGGATATGGAACTACTATTTCTTATCTTTGTCTCATCTATTCCATTATCCTTGTGCTTGTCTGTGTTCTTCCTCCCTTTTGTTATTTTTATCCAAGCAGTGTACTACTTGTTCTACATGAAGAAATCTTGGATTCTCATCTTGAAACTGTGTCAGGAGATTTATATGCTCCTGTGTTTTTGTTTGTCATTCCTTCAACTTGGTCCTTGCTGAAAGTCCATCATATATGACTGTAGCTACCTCTGTGTGCTTAAGAAGCCTGGTACACTATTATCCAAGTTACTAATATCTCACTCATTACTCATTAGCTCCATCATCGCTGTAGTAGGATACTAAGTATCTATTGCTGTCTAATAGTTGCGCATGCTTTGTCATGGTGTGTCTTTCTCGGATTAACTTAAGTCCATTGGCTTCTTCTGGTGGATGCCTGCTTAATGCAGATAGAATAGGTTCTTATTGCTTCAATTTCATTTTTGTGTATACATAGTACAATGTTTTAACCATTACATTGATTTACTCTAATGTTCTTAACAGGAGTTTGATTTTCGTTTTGCCTGGCCATTGGGATTCTATCGTGCGGCTCTAAATTTTGGCGCCTCTGCTGGCTTCCTTTTGCCACTGACAAGGGGCTTCTTGAGGGAACCGTCGCCGTTGACTGATAGATTCTTCATTGGTGGTCAGTCTTCACCCATATGCTCTTTGGCAGGGCCAAGTTTGTTATTAGGGTTTCAGTGCAGAGGAGTTGGCCTTACTGAGGCTCGAAGGGAGACTAGAGATAACCTTGACGGCGTCGATTCTGGAACTTCGCCTAAAAGGGATGCACTTGGGGGAGACCTTGCTTTGACAGCCTTTGCTGATCTTTCTTTTGATCTTCCGCTAAAATTGTTTCGAGATGCTGGAATCCATGCTCACACCTTCGCTTGTGCTGGGAACCTTGCTAAACTCTCTGAGGGTGAGTATCGGAATTTCTCTGTACCCAGATTCCTGCAGTCATTTAGAAGCTCTGCTGGAGTTGGTATCATCGTGCCTACAAGACTATTCCGCATGGAGGTCAGTCTTACCTTTCCTCCTGCTAGAACTATTTTACGATCCTGCAATTGAGTTAGAATGCTGATGTTTATACAAGAAATCTTTCTCTCTGTTTTATGAAAACATCCTGATTGGTGATATCTCATGCAATTTCTACATTCAATTCGACATTGATGTTGGTCTTCAGTCATCTATCCTGTCTCTCTGATGGGAATAGTTATACTGTTATACCATCAGCTGGTCTTTTTATGCTGATGCTTATTCCGTACTTTCTCTGAATTCTTCTGCAACTGTTGGACTTTGTTCCATCTATTTTCTGTCCTTTGTTTGTTACACGATAATTTGGAACAGAAATAAAGAATCTGTTTTCTCACTGACCAGTCCCAGTGATTGATGACGTCCCAGTCCCACGTACCTGGCGTCCCATCAAAAAAGTTCTTGTGTATTTATATATATGATAATAGATTTGTGATAATACTAGAGTAGAAAAGGTGCTGTGATCATGTCATTTCATTTCCAATGTTCATCAAATTTCACTTTTTGAACTTTCAGGTTAACTACTGCTACATTCTGAGACAATTCGAGCACGATCAAGGGAGAACTGGCATCAAGTTTAGCTTCTCTTCACTATAATGAACTTCCCTATTTGACGCATTTAGAAGAACTTCTGATTCTCATAAACACAATTGTAGGTCAAGAAAACCTCTCCTTTCACGCTTTTGTTTAACTTTGTACTCTTTCCTTGGATTGCACTTCTATTGTATTCAGAATTACCTGGATAGAATTAGCGAAAGGTGTCATTTTGTATGAGTGAATGCATAACTTTGCTTCCTGGTCTACATAAAACGTGAGACCAAAAAGTTAGATGAAATTTTCTGGTTTGTCACACCATGTATTCGTGGACAAGGGAGATGTATAAGTTACTGTGTTGATCATTTATTGGAGGCGGTGAAACCAATAAGGCTATTATCCTGGTCTAATGATAGTTTTCCAACACGTTGCTCATAGTTTGTTATATTCCCTGTATTCCATACAAAACGCAATGTTATTTTAGATCAGCGATAAAGTTATTTAAGTTACGAATCATTTGCAGGATGATAAACTAAAACGCGTAAATTTGTTGTGAAACGTAATGTTGGTTTTGGTCAGTGACGTAATTATTTTACATCGTTAAAACGAATAATGAAGTTCCTAAAAATACGTGTTGAATAGTATTATGATAATGTAAGGTCATATTTTTTATAGGACAGAGGGAATATCAATTAATCATTCATGATTTATTGGCTTGTATTCTCGTTTAAAAAAATTTCGAATTTTTTCTTAAATCTTAATGGAGAGCCTCCTCTGTTGTTTCTAGGTCGAATGGAAAAACATTTTCGAGAAATTACTAGTGATAGAGATTATGAATATAGAGTAATATATATGGAAAGAGAATATATGTCTCGACACAATGGATATTAAATGATGGTTGAAATTAAAACTCATAAATAAATGATTAGAATTAAAACGTGATAATTAAATCTCAATTCTTAATCTGTATTGATTGAATGTGAATGGTTGATTAGATACTTGGCGCACAATGTGTTATTGACCCACTATCTCTAGATCCTAATATATACTCTTTCAATTGGAGAATATCTCTAATACAAATATAAAGGAGATAGGATTTTAGAAATATTTTGAATTGAACAATGACATTAACAAAGGGGATTATCCCCACCCCACATGATAAACCTAGAATAAAAAATAAATTAGTTATTTGATTTATTTAATATTAAATTATGAAATATAACTCTTCAATATTATCTTTTTGTTTTAATTTTAATCAAACAAAACTGAACTATATCAATGAACTCACAATTTTGTAGAAATTTTGTGAATACACAATCTTATACAACCATGACAAATATATATACTAAGATGGAAACATTTGATATCTACACATCTGTTGAGATCTCCAAAACCCTGTTAATGAAACCAAATCCGCAACTCCTCCATTCCTATAAATATCTCTTAGATCAAAATCAATAGAAATCCATCACCATCAAACAAAACTTTTCCTCTGCAGCCGACTAAATCAAACTTGTTCGACAATCTCAGCACATACAATGGAATCTGATGCCCATGCTGGCGACCAGCTCTCTACCTCGCGCCACAGCCGCAGACTGTAATGCACGCTAAGGGGTTTTCTCCTGCGCAGACCGAATACTTCACGAAATATTGATGCTGCAGGTTAGGAAGCAGCAGCATCTGCAGCTTCCGGACACCAAGAAGTGCAACAGCAGTCGTATACTGTAATGTCGGCTCCAGCATTATCTGCTCCTCCTGTAGACGACGTCAGAGATCCTGGCCTGGTGAGGCGTTCACTGAAACGTTCACAGCCCAGACGGTGCAGCTTGTCTACGATCCACACCAAGGAGTGCAAGGGCCGAGGATTGCATTTCGATGGTGAATGTTGGAGACAGACATGTAGCTGATTGTCATCCTAATCCGATGGATCAAGACGACGACTGGGTGCTCTAAATAACCCTTTTCTCTCGTCTTCTCGAGGATGATCAATATCATGTGAAAGCGATGCAGAGTGTTGCAAATGAATCCAGAACGAGGATCAATCGGCGGACACAGAAAGATTTTGATTCAGAATCACCGGTGAAAAGCTAAGGCATGGGAAAGCGGTTTGATGAGAAAGCGGCGGCGTACATGGAGCTGCTCGAGAAGAGGATTGAGGAGAACCAGAGAAGGATGGAGGAAAACCAGAAATTGATGGCGGAGAATCGGAAGATGATGACCGAATTTGGATTCCTATGAAGAGGGAAATAACATCAAAACACTAATTTGTAATCATTACATGTACAATATGTGAAGTCTTTGGTAGCTTATTTTTTGTAGCATTTATGCAAGAGCTGTTACAGTTTTTTTGTTAGTGTTTTTTAACCGTCTCCATGGATTTACAATCGTTACCATAGGTCTTGATAAAAAAAATTCATGCATAAAATTATAGTAGGGTTTTTATAATCGCTAATTTTATTGAACGGTAACAATAGATCGATTTGGTATAGATTTTTTTACAACACTTTACAAACACTAGCACATGGACATCTCTGACAGTGGTCGCAAACACTACCATAATAATTTTATCGCAATAACTGCAAATTGAGCAAAATAATAAATGAATTGATTCCAAAAAATAAAACAAAATTCCATCGATCCCCAGTGGTCTAGCACGAGACTAACAACGTTGGGGTTTTTAGTTCTTCCTCTCTTACAACACTCGCTCCAGAGTCTATAAGAGATATTTGTTACCTTACACCAAGATAACAACGATACAATTAGCACACCAGTAGTGCTAACCCTTATTAGTTAACTTTGAAGGATTGATCCTTTAGATCTAAGAACCTTTACCAGCGACCCTGTTCTGAATCACAGATTGACCCTTCAACAGCAACCAAGTCTCTCGCTTCCTGTTGGATGAATAGCTTGTTCGAGTATTCCGTTCCTGGACAAACTTCGACACAATCAGATGAGAGGAGTGATTCTTCTGTATTGTTCTTGTTTGAGCTCGATTATTTTCTCACACAAGTCGTTGTTGTTTGACAGCCAGATTCTCCTATAGGCAACACCGAATACAATCTTCCAGAATATTTCAGCTCCTTTTTGAAAAGTTACGACTCATATTTTTTGTTCATCCAATCTCATGGTTTAGGAAACCTATTGTTTAAAAATAAATCCCTTTTCCAAAATGATTTCTTTCAAAAACATGATTAGGTTGATTTTTTAAAATATGAATAAAATCTTTTGTAATCTCCATATCACATTGTTAGTAAAAATAGTTCCAAAATCGATTTTCACAAAATATTATGAAAATCATTTTACCAAAAATCCATGAGATAAGAGGATTGATCCTTCCATCTTGTAAAGTGACGATCATTACACCGACAATCATGTAACAGTATTCATGTAACTTGATCCTGAGATTAGAGGATTGATCCTTGCTTATTCAATATGAATGACAACACTCCTGTAACTTGATCCTCAAATCTCGTTGAAGCAGATCATCAGTAGATATGAAAGTTGATCGTTATTTGGTATGTCATCATCAAAACAATTGGGTTCAACACTGTTGCATCGTTTTTGAACCGCTACTAAAAGTCCAACACGTTGTATTGAATACATAATGTTATATATGTGTAGATATATATATGATAACTCATGTGTGTTACCTTGTGCATATGTTAGCCGCATTGGAAAATTGGTGGTCACGTAGGCATTGTTTGTGTAGAAAAACAAATACTGATTGCGTACAGGTCACGTAACATTGATGCCATCCATATTATGCGATATGTATCACATTATGAGCTTTTCTTAACCGAATTTATCTGTGCATATCATGGGATTGGCCAAACTCTGATACTAAACTTAGACACTATCCATTTAAGTAAAGACACAGAATTAAAATTTTGAACGCAAAGATGACGAAGATAAGCTCGTATAGCTAATGATGATCATTGGTCGAAGATGAATGGGGATGAGCTTTTGTTTTCTTTATTATACTGGTTTTGTTTGTTTTATGTCTCTTAACCCTTGGACTCTGAGCTCTTAGTAGTAAAGTGAAGAATCAATAATAAATTGACTATTGGAATTTCAATTAGGGGTTAATTCAGTATCTATTTCTTGGTTTCCCTTTCGGCTTTCGCTGCTTATGCATCCATGCAGGTGAAATTTTAGCTAGAGGCTGACCTCATTGGGTAGTTCACTGCGTGAAAACTGTCACACCAAAGTTGACAACGGTAAAAAATCATGATCAAAACAAGTTAGTATTGAAAAATCATTGTAGAAATGCAGGTGATCTCTTGGGTCATCTAGGAAACATCCGAGCTGAATTAGTTTTTGTAGCACGATATCACCATCAATTTAACTGGACTTTGACTGATCCCTGTGGTTTGAATGAAAGTCGATTCAACAAGGGATAGATCAGCATGCAAGAAAACTGAAAGCACCAACGATGCTCGCTCATCCATGCGATAGATCTGGACCAGAACATTGGATTGTTCATTGCTTGTGATATAAATAACAATTTGATGCAAGTCTTGAGGTGGAAAGCCTCAGCAGAGACACCAAAAGAAACTTGGATCTTATATCACTCCTGATACCCGGTGAATAGCCATCAGTAGGATAGCACGGAGTGTGCAGATATAACGCGAATCATACACCTAGCAAATAGCAATTTCATACACCTAGCGAATCATGCACCCAGCAAATAGCAATTTCATCCTTGAAAGATATTTGGTGGAAGCTACCACAATCCAGTAGCAGAAAACTTGTCATGAATAGATCAAAAACGCTTCAGCCGCTCAGCTTCAAAGTTTGTTTGCTTTGAAATTCTCTCAAAAGCTGCAACGACTGGCGATAGAGATCAAGCTCCATGCCATCCACATTCCTTCCCACTCGTGCTTTTAGTATAACCTGTAATACATTTGATTATTTCACTTCAGTAATGAAGTATATCAAGCCTTTTCATGTACAAATGAAAACGGACATCTTAGAAACTGCCAAGACATCATCAGTGATCAATAAAAGTGCAATGTAACCTAGCACCAGGATGATAACCATAATCACAAAAAAAGAAAGCATATCTGTGGTTGAGCACATATCAGCTGCTGTCTGGTATGAACTAAGAACTCATCTTGGTCTAAGAGATACTGAAGCCCCCAAAGCACCTCCCCAGTACACAGCCACATACGAATATGAAAGAAGAAAGCATGAGGAAGAAAAAACCCCACGATAACATTCAAATTTAATTATATGGATTCCTTCTGACCAACACATCTCGATTTAGAATAAGCTTAATATATTGCCAATCCCATTTCTCTCGCAGAGTAAACAAATCCTCCTTGCATGTTATCCATTAGCTAAGCCACATACATGAATTTTATTTCTTTACAGAAAAAGGTTGAAGGTTGCTTACCTGATTATCGAGTTGAATGTCAAGCTCCCCAATGAACTGGTATAAGGAACCCACTCGAAAATTGAGTTTCAAGTGCGTGGCATCAATTCTTAATGTTGCACTTCCATCAGCAATGACAGCCTCAGCAGTTTCGACAGCATACTCCGTCAATCTAGGACAGAATCAAAGTAAAAGGTTCAGGACAGGTTTTGAGTTGAATAGTACCCCTGCAAGCCATGCAACCACTATGTCATGAGTGCTTCCTTCTCGCGGCAAATCATATAAGCAATTGCAAACTTAAGACCAATCAATTCAAAAAAAAAAAAAAAAAGCCTTGAATGGAAAGACTTGTCAGTTGCAATACAACAAAGATTACAAAGGTGTATTGATGCAACAATTAAGGAAAAAAATGACCACTCACTTCCCGGTAACCCGAAGTGATGCTCCATCTGTATAGTGTGGAGACAAAGGGTTCAGCTCCTCCAAAAAAACTAAAGCACCGGAACTTATTGGAGAAGATGATAATGCTGCCATGGGGCAAAACTATTGGACCATGTAGCTAAACAAGCATATGATTCTCAATTAACTAACCTTACTTGCAAGAGAGATTAAGAGAACAAGTCAACATTCAGAATCAAACTCTTGCATCCAATTCCTACATTCAAGACAGACTACATTACAAATAGACAATGGGGGCAAAGAGATTATGTGCATAGCATATAAGCAAAGAGTTAAGAAACATATTCATGCTAGCTCAGCCCTATCTTAATTAAACCACTTTATACAATGCGAGCATCTTATTTTTAGATACCCATTACAGTAACCAATTATAATTTGGTTCTCATAGATTGCACTTGCTGAATTTTTGCGCTTGTAATACATTAGCATTGTCCATTGAAAAGCTATGTTTTGCCACCAAAATAAGTTTCCACCAAGTTTTGACACCTAAGAGCATCCACAATGGAATAGGTAAAACCCTTGCTAAAGCTAAAATATAGCAATTGATCTAAAGATATTTCACTCCAATGCACATTGAGTTTCATGGCAAATTTTGCTTTTTGCCAAATAGTGTGCCAAATTTGCCATTTTTGGACATCTCTCATGTTTTGGTAGGAAAAACCATTTTTTGACATCAAGAAAAACAATCTTGATCATCTATATGGATTTATCATGTCCACTGATTTGTCATGTTGGTCAATTATAGCATTTGTTATGTCGAAGCGACATTCGTATATCTTAACAAATTGGCACTATTCATTGTCATGTTTTGTTGTAGCAATTGCAAAATTAGCTTGCACCATTGGAGATATTCTAATTTGATGATGTGGCAATTATAGCAATGCTATTTGTAGTGTCATATATAGCACAACTTTTAGCAAATGCAGAACATAGCGCACAGAAAAATGACCATTGGTGTGAAAGAATTTGTAAAATTGTTATATTATGATTTATGACTATAGCAATACATTTGCTAATCCCCTAGGAGATGCTCTAACAAATCAAAATGGATACCAATCCTTGGGCAAATTCGGCTATAGATAGGTATAAGTGGGCACTTAGAGCTACAGGGTATTCCGACTCGAGAAACAAGCCGGGAATTCGAGATCGATTTTCTGAAACTGGTTCAGTGCACCGGTTTAGTCCTGAGTTAATCCGGTATGGGGCAAACCGGTTCGGTTCACATTCTTTTTCTATAAACCCTAGTAGAATTTGGGGAGTCATTAAATCTTATAAAAGATTTAAAAAAAAAAAAAACATATTCACTCTCCCTTTTAGGCTAGGCTGTTTATTCACTCACTGGGACTTACAAGTTGTTTTTGTTGATTACATCCATGCCGATGATGAGATGTATCCTGCGTCTTCTGGGTAGTATATATGGTGTGTCCTTTTGATTTTCTTCTTCTTTATAAGTGCTAGATCACTGAGAATCCTTTCTTGAAGCAATCCTCTACGTCGTCTTTGCATGGATTAGATGTGATCTTTTTCTCAAAATTTCCCTCTTTTTCATCTAATCAAATGAATAGTGCCAGTAACTGGGCAAAAACATATAAGTGAGTCCTGCAAACAGGACAAGTATTTTGTAATAGTGCCTGTAAGTAAAATGGAATTTGTGCAATGTGAAAAAATCTGGGTCTGTATTTCCTTTATTAACACGTTTATCATCTGCCCCACCAAAAAAAGTAATTCAAATCAAGGAACTGAACATATACAATAAAAGTTACAGATTACCAAGAATTGATGAATACCTCAAATCCTCATAATGAAACTCGAATTCAGAGTTCAAACCAGAAGAGGAGCCTTGGAGGTGTTTGGTTGGATTAACGATCATCAGCCCCAAACAATTGATCCATTGTTTCATAAGCGAGTTCATCGGACCGGACCGAAGGTCTCATGGACAATCCAAATCCTAGTGTCTCTTTTTTTCTTTTTTTTCTTTTTTCGTGGAAAGCCTAAATCTTAGTAAATTTTAATTTTCTAACCGTTTTTATTGTTTCCTATCTAACCTCATTTGATGCAATGATATGATAAATATTGAAAGTATTAATATCCTTTTCAATATAAGAAATTATTAAATTCAGAGAAAAAAATAAATCCAAAACATAAATGAAAAATAAACTTAGTAAAAAAAATTAGGTTTGCTTTCAATGTCTATTATCTCCAAACTCCATAGTAGTCGAATGTATTTATATTTGTCCCGTGCATAACTGCACGAGTACATAGACTAGTAATATCATATTTATAGGGTTCTAAATAATTCTAAACTAAATAATAAAATCTGTATCTAAAGAATGAAAATCTAAATGCAAAATATACTTCATACGTCCCAATAAAATTATAATACTTATTAAATTGGGATGTCCTAAATAAATTAGGACATTATCCCCACTTAACAATTTTTTTTCTATAAAACATCTATATTTTTTACTTTATATCACATCAACTCATCATACTAACACTATTTTTTCTTGCTTGTTTCATTTCCTCACTTCTCTCACTCACACCACCATTAGAGACAAACATGTCATTTTGATAAAAAATAAAACATACATAAATTATCGTGTCAAATCAATCGAGAATAATATCCTAAAATAAGATACAAAAATCAATATAATACTAATCAACTCAACATAATAGCCTAATATCATATTTTCCAATATCTTCCATCGTGTCATTCTCACCTCATTGGAGAAAATTCCTCCTCGAATTTTGAAAAGTTGAATAATGAACATCTTAATCTCAGCTTGTAACATATGCTCTGGGACTTCTTTTGTAACTTCATCTTCTAAATTAGTGATGAATAAATATTTCCTCTTTCTTCTTGAGGCATTGGCTTCACGTGTAGGATCACCATGATTGTGCAAAGGAGATGATGTTTCAAACTGGAAGGGAAGCTCCTGAGCTTGAGATTCATTCTTGTCTAAGTTTACCTCAAATATAACCTCGTCAAGCGAAGTAAGAGACGACATGATTTTGTCTCGGTCCAGGTTTACTCCTTGGGTGTCAGAATTTTCCATTACAAGCAATTCATCATAGTAGTTCTCGATCCTACCTTTAAGCTCTTCTAAATGTGAAACACTAGCAACCTCATTAGAATCATCTTCCATATAGTGTGTTCTGTGCGTGAAAATTGGGATGTCAAGTCATCATCCATTTCAAAAGACGATTTCTTCGTCGTAGCTACTCCACCCTCCATCTTTGCTTGTGTCAGATTCTGGGAAATTGAGGAAGAAAAGGCTAACTCGAGAATGGACAGAAACTGAGGATCCTTGTTGGTGGTGGTGCCATGATAGTTCAAGCGATCCTTGACCGTCTCATCATTCTCCTTCTCTTGGATGCATGATGTGGATGTTTTTTTTCCGTTGCCTTGAGATGCTACCTTCGTAATCAGATTGTAACTAGTTGAAGATGAACAAACACTAGCTTCATCAATAACTCAAGGTATAGCGAATTCTGAAACCTCCTGGTGCCTTAAATCTTCTCATAGTTCGTGATCCCTCGAGCTGTTCTGATATGAGCGAAGTAAAACCAGTCCATCTAGCATCATTCGGTTCATCCTGGTCCAATTACGAATACATCTTTTTTCCCTCGTCCTGATGCTCATTTTAACCTGTACACGACTAGTTCCACTTTCTTGTCCTCGGGGCTGGAATCATAATCAAAATGTTCATCCATGTCTGCAAACCAATCAAAAAAATCTTCACGTGACGGTTCCCCTAGAAATAAGGAACATCAGTTCATGATCAAAATTTCTTGAAGCATTGCTTCCTTCTCGTTCCGTACGAACAATAATCCATATCATCATCTGAATCAACCTCAAAGCGTTGCTTCTTTCTCGTTCGGCATGAACCATAATCTATGTCATCATCGCCGACAAGGGGTGGCGAGTGATGGGAAATGGGCGATGGACGATAGGCAATGGTGGCGAGCGACAATGTGTTAAGGATATTTTGCAGTTGAAATCTCTTATCTTTAACTGTTGGAATTATTAATGATACAGGGGAGGTGCCATTAGTCTGAGGGGATAAGAGCCCTTATTCTTCTGGGTGAGATTATTAATCTTAGGTGCATTTTGCGTACTAAGTGCATGATCATTATGATTAATAATCTCATCTTACTTCTTGTCATGTGTACCAAATGAGTTCTTGGGGACAAATTGAAATAAGAGGGAAAAACAAAAGGAAATTTGTAATTACATTTAGGGTTTTATAGACGTTTCTTTTTCTTTTTTAAATGGTTTTTGCATATCCGTTCTAAAAGACAGCATTATTTAAAACCGAACAGAGTTTCTTTGAAACAAATCAGATTATTTGGAACGAATAATTATACCGTTTCTAAAGATACGTTTAAAAAAATCTCTTTTTTTAGTGTAGTCTATTTTTGTGATGTCAAGGGCAGTTGATTGAGTGACAAACCGCTACCTTCATAACCATAAAAGTTATGATTTCGACACCTGGTGAATAGCCCGTGATGGTATACCTTTATGGTAAGCACAAGGCACCATGATGGTATACCTTCATAACCATAAAAGTTATGATTTCGACACCTGGTGAATAGCGGTGTCCGGTGATGGTATACCTTTATGGTAAGCACAAGGCACCATGAGGAGATTGTCCATTGAAGTTTGGTACACATCATTCAATATCTATAGAAGGTAGAGAAGGTTAGCATAATTGAGTCCTGCTTTTGCCTCTATGGTTTTCTTACTTCGTCCATCTGTCTTGTCGCAACGTAGTGTGGGCTGAAGTAATATTTCCTGTGCTTTTTATCGCATACAGAGTTGCAGAGGCTGAAGAGATCTTCCATTTTATTTCGTCTTTTTCCAATTTCTATAATGTCCTTTACAAAGCTTAAATACAGAACTCCTGAGATCAAGTTAAGGGTGCTGGATCCATAGCATGTCTTGGCATCCAGGAACGGCGTAGATTTATCCTCAGTCGAAGTGAATTTAGTAGGTTTCGTTGTTGTTGGTTAGCATCAATGGTCTTTCTTCTCTCTTTTGGTGGACAGAAGAATTTCAATTCTTCATCCATGGAGCTCGAACCAGTTCGCAGTACTAGAGAGGTATGAGAGTATTCAGTAGATATGAGTGAGATACTGTGCTCACAATAATATCAATAGCATTTGTACGTTTGAATAACATACATTGGAATTCGAAAAATAGGACATCAACATTGAAAAAAAGATCTCATGATACTGGAGTAAATATACATTTTGCATGCATGACCTGTGATAGTCACCGGCATCTTCCCTCGGTATGTCGTATTCATGTCAACATGCTGCAGAATCAACACCAACAATCAAGTTATTAGGTAGCAAGGAGACATGGATCGAATCTCATCCTAACTGACCAAATTATAAGCGAAATGCACCCGATCAACAAGGGTCAAACCCTAAACCCTAGAATCCTAAACCCTAAACCAAAATTTGCCCAATCAACAAGGGTCGTTTGATACACAAAAATAACGATGTACTACAGACATGCAAAAATGCTAATTCAGACCATGCTAACGTTTATAAGCATTACACCAACATTGATACATGCAGGTGTAGCTGAATGCCTTTTAAGTAAAAATGCAAGCATAAAAAAAGGTCTTTAAGTTTGTTTATCAATTCAAAATTCTATGCACAGTTACAGATTTTTTTAAAGAAAATAAATTTAGATCTTGAAACGAAGAATTAGAGGAGACCATTACCTGCCAAAGATCTCTAGCGTTAACAGTTGTGTTACTAGGGATACCAATGTCGTGCCAGTAGGCCGGTATGGTTACAGTATTTTGCTTCCTATTTACAAAGAGAACCGCAGTCCTATTTCCTGAGCATGATCCTGCCCAAACCTGCAAACATGTTATCATCTTTTAGTACTTCCCCGCCTTACTACACTTTGAGCTCCAAAGTTTGGAGAATGAAAAAGCTCTCTTTTTCTGTCAAATGTCAACAAGAAGGGTCCAATTCTTTTCTGTCGAGAGAACAAATACCAAATATGAAACATTGAATCCAAGTTCGTAGGCGGTATGAACTTGATTTAGCAAAAACTATCAAGAGGACAAGGCCTTGTGAAGTTGTATGCCGATTCATACAGAAGAGCTCAAATAATATAGAAGCCAGAACAGATGGAGGAATTTAAAAATAAGCATCGATGTAGGACAGATATATTACTTCTTGCTCTCCAAAGTTGCGGACCTTCTTTCCTTGAATTCCCAGAGGATCTGCACAAATAAATTGCTATAAATCTTCACATGATCCAAAGCAATAAGCCTCTGATCTATAACTGCTTAAAAGAACAATACAAATAAAAACTGTATCTTTACTCATATCAATCTGCTTATACATCAATCATATTATATATGTATATTTTTATAAGGGAGCATGAGAGAAGACCTTTTTCTTTCAAGTTATTATCTGATATTGTAGATATTTACATAGGACCGATCATTAGTTGCAGTAGGCTTGGCTGTACATTTATCCTGTCATATATAAACACAAACAACTAAAATAACAAGGGTAAATCTACCTTGATTCACGGCAATAACTTCGGCATTCCCTAGTATCTTCTTTGTCTCACTGGTCATGTTAAGAATATTACTTCCTATAATAAGAGGTGCCTGCACATCATATAATTCCAGTTCCATCACAAAATATACCCCAATGAAACGGCCATAACTAATGTATTCAGCGAACAAAAAACTAATTTACCTAAGTATCATCTGAACTTTACTAATTAAAAGTATACCAGTACCTTAGCAATTGCCCACATGCTGAAATGTACCATATATTCACTATTGCTCATCCCACCATTACCAACCTGAAGCATATCTGGATCTGATAGATGTAGGCAGGCACAAATTACAGTCAATACAAAAAAAAAATACGAACTACTGATTTCATCACTCAAAAAGGGTTTGGCGTAATCTGCATAGAAGTCGTTTATGTCGGCTATCGCATACATACTGCACTATTAAACAGAGATAGCAGTCATATTATTTTAGCAAAGCCCACATACAGAAATATCAAAACTAGTCGAACAAAAAACTTACACGTGTAGTAATTTTTATTTATTATTTACGATAAGGCAGAAGGGTAGTAATTTAATGTGGTTAATGGACGATGAGTTGCAAGCCCAAAGATAAAAGTAAAAAGGAATGTATAAAGCAAAAAATCTGAGATGAGTTTAATAACCTTTCCCATTTATCTGTTGGGCCTGGGAAAGGCCCAGCCCAAGAAGAGGTAAAACAAAACATTGACCAACACTTGTTGGTCTTTCATAAAAAAAAAAAAACTAGTCTTTTATGCTTTGGCTTTTCCTTGGTTGAGTGAGTGCCGTGCCCAGGTTTTGCACCATTGTTGCAGGGTACATCAAACACACACACAAAAAAGAGGAAGAGAGAGCAGCAGGTTGGCGGAGCAACATCTTCCAGTGGCGAAGCTTGTTTTTCAGTAGAAGAGCAGTAGTTTGCTTTCGCTTGGCATAGCAGCAGCTTGTTTTGGAGTGGCAGAGCAGCGGCAGTTTCTTTTCAGTGGCAAAACAGCGGCAGCTTGCTTTCAGTGGCAGAGCCGCACCTTGCTTTCAGTGGCAGAGCAGGATCTTCCAGTGGCAAGGTTTCAGCTACAGTGCAAAAGCAAGGTTTCAGCTACAGTGCAAAAGCAGGTTTTTCAGCTACAGTGCAAAAGCAGGTGTTTTTCAGTTTACAGTAAGAAAGCAATGACACAGCTTGCAATTCCAGAGAAGCAGGTTTGGATGAAATTGGGATTTTGGAGCGGGTAGTTTCCATTACTGTTATCCCTATTGCATTCCATTTCTGCTTCTACTATATGTCTCAAGTTTAGTTCTAAAACCTTGAGAAGAACAATTGTATCTGTTTGCTGATATAGTGCAGTTTGCCGGTGTGCGCCCCGTGGTTTTTTTTACTCTCCAACTTGGGAGGGTTTTCCACGTTAAATCTTGTGTCTGTGTGATTGTGATTGCTTCTATAATTTCCAACACAATAGCACCGTCTCTTGTTAGGTTCTCAATATTCCGCAACTAGTTACCGAAAAACCCAACAAGTGGTATCAGAGCTTCAGGTTGCTTTGAGAGTGCTTTTGTAGGTTGAGATGAACGGTAGTGGCACCATGATCAAGTTGGCAAACAACAACTCGCAGATTTGGAAATCCAAAATGGAGGACCTACTTTACTGCAAAGACTTGTATGAGCCGGTTGAAGGCGATAGTGCAAAACCAGAGGGGATGTCTGAAAGTGATTGGACAAAATGCAACCGGAAAGCAGTTGGCACAATCAAACAGTGGCTCGATGACAGTGTGTACCATCATGTGGCGAGCGAGACCAGCGCGCACAAGGTGTGGAAGAAACTGGAGTCACTGTACGAGCAGAAAACTGCAGTGAACAAGGCGTTTCTGATCCGAAAGCTGGTAAATCTGAAATTCAGAGAAGGTACCAGTGTTGCAGAGCATCTAAATGAGTTCCAGAGCTTAATCAATCAGTTGTCTGTAATGAAGATGACCTTAGAAGATGAGTTACAAGCTTTGTTGCTTTTGGGGTCGTTGCGAGACAGTTGGGAGACCTTGGTTGTAACGATCAGTAATGCAGCTCCAAATGGTGTAGTCAGTTTGAGTATAGTTACTAGCAGCTTGTTCAATGAGGAGACAAGAAGAAAGTCAGCTGGTACCAATGATGCACATGCCCTAGTCACGGAGAACCGGGGGAGAGTTGAAAGAAAACAACAATCAAGAGGTCGTAGCAAATCCAGAGGCAGATCAAAGTCTAAGGGAAGAGCATGTTATCATTGTGGCAAAGAAGGTCACTTTAAGAGAATTTGTAGAGCTTGGAAAAGATTACAGAATGAGGGCAAGAATCAGAAGAATGATGATGACAACAAGAAAACCGCAGCCGTGCTATCTGCAAATGAGGTAGTGATTCTCTCTTGTGCAGAGGATCAGTGTCTGCATGTTGAAGGTCACCAAGGAGTTGAGTGGATAATTGATACAGGTGCTTGCTATCATGCTACACCGAGACGAGAGTTCTTCACGGCCTACAAAGCTGGAAACTTTGGTACAGTGAAGATGGTTAACACTAGCCATTCGACTATTGTGGGTATTGGTGATATATGCTTGCAGACAGATGTGGGATGCCGATTAACACTGAAAGATGTGCGGCATATTCCTGATTTGCGCCTAAATCTGATTTCGGGTGATGCATTGGACAAAGATGGGTTCAAACATTATCTGGGAGGTGGAATATGGAAGCTCAGCAAGGGATCAATGGTTGTAGCAAAAGGGAAGTCATGGTACTCTCTTTATAGAACCTACATGAAGGTGCTCAAGAATGGACTGAATGCAGTACAAATCGAAACCTCTCCAACTTTGTTGCATCAACGCCTTGGCCACATGAGTGAGAAAGGATTGCAAATTCTGGCGAGGAAGTCTCTGATTCCCACGACCAAAGACGAGGTTCTAAATCCCTGCGATTATTGCTTGTTTGGTAAGCAACATCGTGTCTCTTTTAGTCAAACATCAAAAATAAAACTAAATGTGCTGGATTTAGTTTACTCTGATGTTTGCGGTCCCTTTGAGATAGAGTCATTGGGTAGCAACCGATATTTTCTGACTTTTATTGATGATGCATCAAGGAAGGTGTGGGTTTATTTTCTGAGAACGAAAGACCAGGTGTTCAATTACTTTAAGGAGTTCCATGCCATGGTGGAAAGGGAGGCAGGCAAGAAACTGAAATGTCTCCGTTCTGACAATGGTGGAGAGTATACCTCTGGGGAGTTCAGAACATATTGTGCTCAATATGGAATCCGACATGAGAAGACAGTACCTGGTACCCCACAGCACAATGGCGTCGTAGAGCGAATGAATCGTACCATTGTAGAGAGGGTCAGATGTATGCTGAAGATGGCGAAGTTGCCAAAGCAGTTTTGGGGAGAAGCAGTTCGAACAGCTTGCTATCTCATAAACAGGTCACCATCCGTTCCTTTGAAGTTTGAGATACCAGAAAGAGTATGGTCAAAGAAGAATGTGTCATACTCTCATCTGAGAGTGTTTGGATGCAAAGTATATGTGCATATCTCAAAGGAGCAGAGAACCAAGTTGGATGACAAGGCAACTCCGTGCATTTTCCTTGGATATGGAGATGAGGAATTTGGATACAGATTGTGGGATCCGATAAAGAAGAGAATCGTCAGATGCATAGATGTTGTGTTTTATGAAGGCCAAACATATGCAGATGTGGAAAATGACAAGGTGTCAGAGACAGTTGGCGAGTCCAAAGAATTCACATCAGTTTCTTCACATGTGCAACCTGCAGCAGCACATGAAGAAGAACAGGATGAAGAAGCCACTGAGGAAACCTCTGAAGTGAATGATGGTGATGAGGATGAGGTCATTTCTGACGCTCCTGAGCAGGGGGAGCAATATCATCACGAGGAGCCGGAAGCGCCCCAGGTAAGAAGGTCTGATAGACAGCACCAACCTTCTAAGAGATATCCTTCTTCAGAGTACATCTTACTAACAGAAGACGGAGAGCCAGAAACTTTTCAGGAAGCACAAGCTCATACCGAGAAGGCCAAGTGGCAGATGGCAATGCAAGACGAGATGAAGTCATTGCAAGAGAATGGTACATACGAGCTAGTGGAGCTTCCTAAGGGCCGAAAGGCATTGAAGAACAAGTGGGTGTTCAAGCTGAAAAGAGATGGAAATGGAGAAGTCATGAAGCACAAAGCCCGACTGGTCGTGAAGGGTTTTGGGCAGAAGCAAGGCATTGACTTTGAGGAGATATTCTCACCAGTAGTGAAGATGACTTCCATCCGAGCTGTGTTGGGTCTAGTGGCTGGCTTAGACCTTGAGCTTGAGCAACTTGATGTGAAGACAGCATTCCTTCATGGTGATTTGGAGGAAGAGATCTATATGGTGCAACCGGAAGGCTTTGAAGTAAAAGGAAAAGAGCACAAGGTTTGCAGATTGAGAAAGAGTCTGTATGGATTGAAACAGGCTCCAAGACAATGGTACAAGAAGTTTGATTCCTTTATGACGAGTCATGGGTACCAGAGATTCAAGGCAGACCCCTGTGTTTACTTCAACAGGTTTACTAATGGAAAATTTCTGATCCTTCTGCTTTATGTAGATGATATGTTGGTTACAGGACAGGATGCTCAGATGATTGCCATGCATTTGCTATGAAGGACATGGGCCAAGCACGTCAGATATTGGGCATGCAGATTACTCGTGACAGGAAGGCCAAGAGACTTTGGTTGTCACAGGAGAAGTATGTTGAGAGAGTGCTTGAGAGATTCAACATGAAAGGAGCAAAGACAGTAAGTTGTCCACTTCCTAGCCATTTGAAATTGAGTAAGAAACTGTGTCCATCTACAGAGAAAGAAAAGGATGAGATGTCAAGTGTGCCATACTCCTCAGCTGTAGGAAGTTTGATGTATGCGATGGTTTGCACAAGACCAGATATAGTTTATGTAGTTGGTGTGGTGAGTAGATTTCTTTCTAATCCCAGAAAGCAACATTGGGAGGCTGTGAAGTGGATCCTTAGATACTTGAAAGGTACTTTCAAGTTATGTTTGAGTTTTAGAAAGGGTGAGCCTGGGTTAGAAGGCTACACGGATGCAGATATGGCTGGAGATCTGGATCACCGAAAATCCACTTCAGGTTATGTTTTCACTTTTGCAGGGGGAGTCGTGTCTTGGCAATCCAAGCTGCAGAAGTGTGTTGCTTTGTCAACTACAGAGACAGAATACATTACAGCTACTGAGGCTGGCAAGGAGCTATTGTGGTTGACTAGATTTCTCCTGGAGCTTGGTGTGCAACAGGAGGAGATGGTGGTATTTTGTGACAGCGAGAGTGCCATAGATTTGAGCAAGAATGATGTGTATAATTCCAGAACTAAGCACATTGATGTAAGGTTCCATTGGTTGCGGGATGCAATTGGGAAGCAGAAGATGAAGCTGAAGAAAACCCACACGGATAAGAACCCGTCAGACATGCTGACGAAAACAGTTACTAAAGACAAGCTTGCGCTTTATTGCCGGCTTGTCGGCATAGATACCAGATGATGATCTAAAGACAGGTATGTCTCCCTTCTTGGGCTGGAGGGGGAGATTGTTGTGCCTTGTCAAAGGTCCAGCCCAAAATGAAACAAAAGTGAAAACCTAGGAGCTGTTTTCTTTCCTTATGCGTGTGTGTGCAGCTTTCTTCTTGCAGAGCGTGGTTCCTCTTCTTCCGGTGAGTGGTTCCTCTTCTTCTTCAAGTGAGCGCAGCTTCTTCTTCTTCCTTGAAGTGGAGAAACAACTAAGAGCAGTAAAGGACGAAAACCTAAGAGCAGTGACAGCTTCTTCTTCTTCCTGTGAGTGGTTCTTCTTTTTCTTTGTTGAGTGGAGCTGCTTCTTCTTCCAGTGAAGTGGAGAAACAACTAAGAGCAGTGAAGGACGAAAAACTGAGAGCAGTGAAGGAGGAAAAACTGAGAGTAAGCTTCCAGGAGGAAAAAACTGAAGGACGAGCAAAAACACACAAAGCTTCAGTTTTCAGTAAGCTTCCAAAACAGATTTCAGTTTTCAGAGCAAGAGCAAAAGCAAATTTTCAGCTTTCAAGCTGAAAATTCCAGAGGCACCGTTTGCAATTTCAGAGAAGCAGGTTTGGATGAAATTGGGATTTTGGAGCGGGTAGTTTCCATTACTATTATCCATACTGCATTTCATTACTACTTCTAGTGTATGCCTCAAGTTTTAGGTCTAAAACTTGAGAAGAACAATTGTACCTGTTTACTGGATAGTGCATTTTGCCGGCGTGCGTCCCGTGGTTTTTTACTCTCCAACTTGGAAGGGTTTTCCATGTTAAATATTGTGTCTGTGTGATTGTGGTTGCTTCTAGTATTCCGCAAATAGTTACCGGAAACCCAACTTGAATACCGCAAATAGTTACAAGGGATCAACACATGAATAATAAATACAGCAGATCGAACCAAGACTTTCCTGTTGGGATTATCTACATGTCGATTGCGATCATACATTCCGCCGATGATTAAAATCAACGCACAACATAACCTGGTGAAATCGATGCCAATTTAGAATACTAATCGCACACATGATTGATCGAACAGATCAACTGAACACACTGAAATTGAACAGACTAGTAGAAAAAGAAACTCACAATCAAGTATTCAGGTGCAAAGTCCTAATTCAATTCAATCAACAAAAAATTCGAATTGGAATGGATCTTGAAACCCCTAAACGGATGATGCATTGTTCGCCGTCGCCGAATTTTCGGCTATGTGAGTTGTATTGTGGGGTTTTTTTTGGTCGGTCGTTGTTTATGCCTGGGAACGGAAATGGCACATTTAGATCAAAGGGGTAAAATGGGAATCGCAGGTGATACAAAAGAAACACTCCTTCGATAAATTACAATAATATATATTTTAATATATTTATTTAATCAATTAAAATTTTTTTAACATATGATAGACTCTATGTTATATATTTAATCAATTAAATATACTCACTCCTCACCCTTCTCCTCCTCTCTCCTTCTCCACGTGCCTCCTTGTCCTTCTCCCCCAACGGCGTTATCTCAGCCTGAATCCTAAGCTAAAGATCTGATGTCTTCGACGTCGACTCCCATGTGCTAGGGTTATGGAAATTGACCTACTAATTCACCGGAGATGAAGAGAATCGGATCAAGACTATGAGTGAGAGATGTGAGATTGAACAGTGGCGATGGTAGTGTCGAAGAAGGAGGATGGGAGTGGCGATTGATCGGAGCATTGTTCGTCATCGTTAGTTTGCAGGGACTGTGTTGGATCGAGATAGTGAGAGGTTGACGATGACGATCGTAACGTCAAAGGCGGATGGTGATGAGTGATCGATGTCACGGTGGCTAGTGATGGAGGTGACGACGAAGGGGTTGTGGTGAATCAGAGAGTGGGGGGAGTAGGGAAGGAGAGAGAGGGTGGAAAGTGAAATTGGGATTGAAATTGTATATTTTGGGAAATATCCGTGTGTAAGATTTTAGGAATATTTTTGAAAAAGTATAATTTTGGATCATTTATCCTATATTTAACGTTAAATTATAACATTTTCTAAAATAAACTAATCAAATCAGGGATATTAAGAATTCACTATAAGCAATCCGATTATTCAGAATTGCTAACTAATCAAGGGATCCTACATTATAAACAATTTATTCAATTTAACCAATTGAAATTCAAGCAATTTAAGGAATTGAAATATTAATGATAAATTGTTTCACACAAATTTACGAAAATAAAATTTAAACATTTTTCTAATTTAACATGAATTATACATATTGAACTAATTTCATATTTTAAAGAATCTAATTTTACACATTTTACATATTTAACGTTAAATTATAATATTTTCTAAGTAAATTTTAGTAATTGTATTAAATTTTCTTATTCAAGCTTATCAAAAAAAAAAATTGCTTATAAAAAATATTGCTTATCAAAGTACTATACAATACCATTGTATAAAATCTTTTTTTTTTCCAATATGTAGAAGGTTTTTGAATCTATTATATCTATATATTTAAAAGATTTACACCAAAACTATTACATACAACAAAAAAGAAAATAATTCCATTCCCATACAATTTTTGCTTCATAATTAAATAACAACGAAAGGTGACGCCCCAGCAACCATGGCAAAGCCACTTCGAAACGAATATCTCCACACCTTCGAAACCCATCAATTCCAAAGGTAAAAAATGAAAATTCAAAACTGAAACTGCTATGCCATCGATCATTTGGTTTTGGTTTATGATTTTCTTTTTCTTGAAATTTACGTTGTATCGTATTTGGTATACAAACTGATAAACCATGTGATGATTCATTGCAGATGAGTTTTTACCCCAAATCGAATGAATTCTTGTGAGAGGAATTTTGCTCCATCTTTCATGAATTCTTGTTAGATTGATGCCGTGAATGAAATTTGAATTTGTTATTTCGTTGCCGATGCGTATGTAATCATTAATTCAGCGAATGGATGGAGTTGTTAGTTGGAATTTTTGAAAAATACCCTTTTGGTTAAAGCGTCTGTGGACTTAATGGGGTTGTTCTGTCAGTGTTTGGTCTTTCCTTGCGAATCATTTTGAAGATAGTGAGGTGAAATATGAATGTCATTTATGGAATTTAGATCACTGCTGGTGTCATGACGGGTGTTTATTCAAATTTATACTGGGTCATTGGGATATGAATTATGGAAGGTGATTGTTAGAGATAGTCTTACATGTATAAATGAAACTGTCGGATATAAATGAAACAGTGCGATAATTATAAATGAAGTGTGATAGGTTTAATTGAAACAGTAAGGCAGATTTAAATGAAAAAGTATGACGGATTTAAAGAAAATCAATGTGACAGGAATCAATAAAACAGTGTGAGTGGTTTAAATAAAACAGTGTGACAATGTATTTATAAATGTGACAATTATAAATGAAACACTATGATAGTTCTACAATAAAATAATAGAATAAACTGGAGAACCATTCTATTGAACAATCTATTTTAGATAATATTTTTTAATGTTAACTATATTATTAACCGGGTAAAAAATCATAACAGATAAAAATAACATTATATTAATTAAAATATAATTATAATTTATATCTGTGTCATTTAAAAGATTTTAAAATTCTTGATATATCATATTTCACATATAATTTGATAATTTTCATTAAAATTTCAACATTCTTACATGAATTGATCTAAATTTTTAAGCTATATACTAAATTTTTATACATTGTTTATAATATAATATTCAAAGTTATTTTTTAGATAAAAATTCATGATATAAAAAAGATTAAAGATCCATTATAAATATCGACTAAAATAAAATAGTTTTTGCAGAATATAGAGAACATTGTAGTTAGATAATTAACTATCAATATAAGATATTGTTAATTTTTTTCATTAAGTAATTTTATAAAAAATATTTATTATAATGATTGATTATTTTTATCTCATAAATAATTATACATAAATTGTTAGATTTTTTTAACTATTTTTTATTTTATTTGTGAAAAAAATATTTAAGAATTCATCACATTTAATCTCGATGTTCAACTAATTATCAAAGGCCTAGAATTAATTAGAGATTTTTTAATATAAATTATTCGAAATTACCTGATTGTCTTTTACAAATTTTGAAATTATGTAAATGTTCTGTCATGCCATGTGATTTATCAGAACGGTGATTTGTCATATAAATATTGTATAATTATATATATAATAGATTTAAATTAAAGCTGTTATATTGTTTCTTGTTTAAATAAACACTAATCCTATTTCAATTAAACAAATCGCACTATATTATTTAACAAAAAACTTACTATACTGTTTTATTTATAAGACACAAACACCCCCATTCAACACATAACTTAAAACAACACCGTCAATGCCCCCAATCAAACAATCCCAACACTACACCCATTTGAACCATCATAACCCTAACTTTGAACCTCATTACACAACCCCAAAACCCTAATAAAAAAAAAACCAAAGCAACTCCCTGCCCTTCGCCACAAATGTGCCGACACGAGCTCCTCCATGTAATCCCAATTCAAACTCCGCTCTTCATCTTCGGTGCACAATTACATGGGTGCGAGATCACCGTGGTTGTGTTGGTGTTGGGAGAGGAAGGATGAGAGGGAGAGGTGAGCAGCATGGACAGAGGAGAAGAAGCAGGCTTTGTGAAAGGTGTCGACGGCCGTGGTGGCGGAGGGATAAGGAGGAGGGAGAGAGATTGGAAGTGTGGAGTGGGTGGGCGATTTTCAAATTGTAGCTTTGGGGAAAAATTTTCCAGTCTGTCTGTATGGTTTGAGAAAAGGACTTGCATATTTTGGTAATTTTCTGTATATAATTACTATAATTACATTACTGTAATCGATATGGCAAACTGCATGCAATAGCATGACAGAGCATTTATTTTTTTTTAAAATTTATAAAGGATAATAAGATAATTTTATTTAATTTAAACTAAATTTTTTTTATGCGTTTAGTTACCTAGCCTTTGATTAAGAAATAAATGATCGATATTAAATTTTAAACATATAAAATTTAATTTAACTATTTTGAAAAAGAAGATTCTAACATAAAAATATTTAATAGAACAAAAAATATTTCTCTAACAGTTGAACGATCGATATTAGATCTTAAGAATATCAAATTTAATTTAACTATAGGGTAAAAAATTCTTAACAATCATATGCACAAAATATTTATGAAACAATTAAAATAATTAGCAATCATACAAAAACAAGACTAATTAATAATCAATAAATTTATTAATATTTAAGGGAAATTTCCCAAAACATACAAAAAAAAAAAATCCTCACTTATGCAAGTCTGGGAAAAAAATTTATCTTTCAATACAATTTCAAGTTAAACCCAAACCCACCCAAAACCTCGAAAAAAATCAAGGCACATTGAAACGACAAACCGTGGTTCAATCAATCCAAATCCAATTCCAATTAAACCGTCGTTCAATTGAAATTCACATTTGAATTCAATTCTACTCTTCAATCGTGAAGAGTACTCTATTTCAACAACAAAATCAAAAGAAAAGAACGTAAAATTGATAAATTAGGGTTTTCTTATTCAAATCTTGCAAAGAGAAAATGATATCATTTGGTAAGAAATTGAATGCGTACATAAAATTCAAATGAATTGATTCCATATTATGTTTATTAGGTTTGGTAAAATAAAAAAAAGGTTTTTGCCATATTAATCCCCTAAATTTTCAAAAATTCAAAAAAAAAAAATTCCTCTAATCATCGCAATATCAATTAGATCCTTCAAATCTTTATTCCATGGAAAAATTAATCCATCACTCAAATAATCCGTTAAAACTAAGGGAGGATTTTTTTTTCCCTAAAAAATCTCCAGCGGTGGGATTTAAATCCTGATATCTCACCAGATCAAATTCGAACAAAAAAAACCCTACACCGAACATCGGTCTCATCTTTCTCCAATCCCCATCCATGGAGGACCATAGAAAATGCTTCGAATTCGAGGTGGAAGTGTTAGTTTAGGATGGATGTGGTGTGTTTGAGACAAACGATTTGTGGGAAAAACCTTCCCGATTTTTTGTTTATTGCTTTGTCTCCGAGGTACATAATACATTGGAATTCCTAATCTATTTATAATGAAATACTAGGCTTTGCAAACACACGTTTTTGTACAAAAAACGTGAAAAGCTAATAGTGGCCGGTGGATGAACAGTGGTCGGTTACTGTACACATGTTTTCCATATCAAGATTAGATCCAACATACTCCCCTTATTCTTGACATGGCTCTTTTCTTAACCGAAAGATCTCGACATGCTGTTGCAGTGGCTGTCATAAACTTGATCTCACATAATGCCAATGCGACGATCTTTTCTGCTTATGTGTTCTTGCGAACTTCTCTTCGAAACCCTTCACCTTGGTTTTAAAATTGGTTACTAGAGCTTCCTGCTCTTTTCCCACCTTCATGAATATTTTCAGCACTTTTTTCTGCGTCACATTACTTTCTGCCGTCCTGGCATGAATGCAATCTGCTTCTCCTCCCATGCTAGTTTCCCTGAGTGTGAAGAGATTCTTTACCTTCTCACTCTTCTGCTCATCGGGCTTCTGCTCCGATTTGTCCTCGGGTTTTTTCTTACTACCGTTAAAACCCTTGCTTCCAATGAGGTTTCTAACCTCATCCCTTTTGCAGGAAATGTCATTTTTAACTTTGACCCACTTTTTCCTTTCGAGGGTACCGAGCTTCTTACGTTTCAGATCCACACGATCTTGTGGATCGAGAATAATGCTCGATTCGTTGTGACGGCTATCATTTCCTCTGCGCTTTCTGCGCGTCCTTGCTCATCGATGATTTCCCCATCGTCGTCATAGGAATTCACCGCTGCTGGTTCCGCCCGGAACTTGTATGCGCAAAGTCGAGGTAGATGAACTTGCCTCTCCTACCGCAGTGGCGAACAAGCTGCACTATCGACTGAGTTTCTTGCGCCTGCCATACCTTCCGGCTTCTCGAAGCTTGTTAGGAGACAGATTGGTTTGGCTAACTCCAAACTAATCTTGTAAAGGCGATTTGATGTGCGTTTCACGAACATCAGCAACCTGCCGTTGTCATACACCTTTATGGCATCTCCCACCATATTCACCTCGCTCTCATTCTCTGTCATGTGTCCAAGACTGATGATATTAGTGCAAAGTTTAGGAATATAGTATATCTCGTGGAGGATATACTGATCTCCATTCTTGCACTGGAATACGACCGTTCCTTTGCCTTTGACTTGAACAACATTGCCATCACCAAGCCTCACCTCCCCGGTGATCTTTTCATCAAGTTCTTGGAACATATCTCGTCGTCCCGTCATATGATTGCTGGCACCGTTGTCTAGGTACCACACATCCTTGGTTGCTGTCTTCACCTCGTCCTGGTGAAACATCTGTAACACCCTTTCTTCTGTAAGATGTAGGGTGTTTTTTTGCTTAGCTCTTGTCTCCGCCTGAGACATGGAAAATAATAACGCTGGCTTGTCCGGAGCAGCGTATGTGTACTGCCTTTCGTTGTTCCGTCGCTTGCTACGATACTCCAAAGCATAGTGTCTCATCTTCCTGCAGTCGAAACACTTAATATGGCTTTTATCACGACTTCTGCTTCCGGTGCCTCCCGCACCTTCCTGGCGCTCTGCAAAATTGCCGCCTCGATCGATCCTTCCGCGACCACGTTCATATCATTCGTCTTTGCCTCGGTTTGAGGTGCTGGATCCGTATTCCTGACCAGATGACGAAGCTTTCCCAGTGTTGTTCCTCTGGGGTGTCTGCCGTTCGTTACCGGTGAACATGAGCTAACTCCCACCACAACTGGTGTTCTCGCGAAGCCGAGTTCTCTCCTCGAACGTCTTCAACCGCCCTATGGCCTCCTCGAATGGCATCGTCTCAAGATCGTAAAATTGTTCGATCCCGGCAACGACTGTGAAGTACCTTTTTGGTACACAGTCGAGTATCTTCTTGACTAGTGCAGTATCGTCAAAATCTGCATCAAGGCTAGAAAATCTGCTGGACATGCCATTGAGTTTTCCGACGAACTTGTCAATGACCTCTTGTTCTCCCATCCGCAAAGCATCAAATTCACCTTTTAATGTCTGTAACAGAGCCTTCTTTACTCGATCAACGCCTAGGTATCTCGTCTTGAGGCTCTCCCAAATTTCTTTCGCCGTCTTCTTCTTCGCAATCTGAAGAAGAACATCTTCGGGGATTGCTTGGAGGATATACGTACACGCCTCCTTGTCATTCCTTGGATTGACCTCCTCGTCCTCTGCTGGGTCGACCGCCTCCCACACATCCTCGGCATTTAAGATTGCCTCCATTTTTATTGCCTATACCGTATAATTGATAGAATTCAGCATCGGATAATGGTATTTGTTTTTTACAAAAAATACCACTTGGTTTTTTTAAAAGACAAAAAAACTCCTCCACCTCTGCGTCCCACTCCTTTCTTTTGAAAAAAAAGATGCCCCTTTTTTTAACTTTTGATTTTCAAACGCATACTCCAAATCTTTATCACCCGACAAGTCCTTTTGTTTTTCAAACAGATTTATGTTTGTTTTGCTTTTTTCCAACGCTTGATGACACACCCCATAGGTGTTCTTTTTTTTTTTTTTTTTCACCTCCTTCACATTATCTTCTCCCACTCCTCAGCTTCTCTCTCCCAACTAAACTCCCACGACCCTCTCCACGACCACAAATTGAAAAAAAAAATCTCCAAACTCCTCCAATCCGTCTTCGATCTTTTCTTCGTTGTTGTTGGCGTTTACGTCGTCGTCGAATTTCGCTCTCCGTTCACACAGATCTGTGGATCTCCAATGGCTTCGACTATGGTGAAAAAAATGACGGTGGCCCGGGTGCGTGGAGGCGGTGGCTGGCGGGTGGTTGCCTTTGCTGCATCGGATCTAGGCACTGGGGTTTGGGTTCGGGCCGCTAACTACGGTGTCCGTTCCACTGGCTGAAGCTTCGGCTAGATCTGGTGGTTTCGTCCACCGCTGCCTAACGTCGGGCAGGTACGACCTCGACAATTTTACACACCTCTCCTGCTCTGATACCAATTGTTAGTTTAGGATCGATGTGGTGTGTTTGAGACAAACGATTTGTGGGAAAAACCTTCCAGATTTGTCTCCGAGCTACATAATACATTGGAATTCTTAATCTATTTATAATGAAATACTAAGCTTTACAAACACACGTTTTTGTAAAAAAACGTGGAAAGCTAATAGTGGCCGGTGATGAACAGTGGGCGGTTACTGTACACACGTTTTCCATATCAAGATTAGATCCAACTGGAAGCACATCATAGGTATTTACTGATTGAGATTTTGTGAGTCGATGACACAACTAATTGGCAAGTTAAGTGTAATCCTGCGGCTTGTGAGGAATCATCACCCCATTGCTTCGTCTTGTCTACTTTAAATTTTATTCTCTGGACTTTTCTAATGTCAGGGGACTAACATGTAGAGTCTCGCCGAAGATCGTATTAGGCTTACTCCATGCAATGCATCAATAAGGCAGAGCTACACTGTTGTACAATAAGATAGAAAACAAGACATAATCCTTTTGACAAAGGATGTTTTAAGTATCAATGGGAAGAGTGGGTTTTCTCATCTGCCAAGCAGCTGCTTAGTGCTTTATGCATAATCCTTTTAATCATAACTCATCCATGCTTCAGATAACTAACTCGAGTTGTTCCTAATTTCATATAACTGTAAAAGACGGTAGGAAATTTTGGAAGGTCCAGTATCATCCGGGATTTGTTCATTGTGTGAATAGAAGGAATGCGATGAATTCTTCTCTTATGTGCATGAGTACAATAAACACTATGTATGGTATTTGCTTAATTATGTACAATGGAATTATTCGTCAATAATGCTAAAATTATGGACTTGGTTCGTATTTGTAAGATTAAGAAGAAAAAGTAATAAATTACGCTAGATTCAACGGATTGTTTTACGGATGGACTAATTTGTCCATAGAATAAAGATTTAATGGATTTCATTGGTGTTGTGATGATATGGGGAATTTTTTCGGAATTTATAAAAAGTTTTAGAGGACTAATATAGCAAAACCCTAACGAAAAAATTAGAGCGGTTTCATAACCTATTCAATGCGCCTTGTAACCATATTCAATTCACATTTGTTTAAAAATGAAGTTAATTATATTATATTTATATTAATTAAGCAATGGGGTTGTACATTTGAGTTGGGATTGGTTTAGGGACACTGTTTGAATGAGGCTCACTGATTAATTTTTTTTAAAGGGGCACTGTTTTGGAGCACTATTGTGTAAGATGAAAGTAAAACACCATTTAAATGAGACACACCGAATTGTTTTTCTAAAGACGCACTGTATAATAATGAACTAATTAGAACATTATTTGATTGAGGCGCTCTATTTAAGTTGTTCAGTCGCACTAATCTATTTTAAAGAAAAAATAATAATTACAATATTGATTTTTGGAGAGGAATTTTGTGGCAACCCCTAAAACTACATCAGAGGAGATCATTTCGAGATGTGCAAAGTGGCATCTCAATGATATGCCGATAAACATCAGTAGAGTGATTGCACGATTTAAAGATAAAATCGTAGATTACTTTCTTCTTGTAGTGATATTGGAATTCTTTTTTTTAATTAGATATCATAGCTCACGCCTGGTTCTTTACAACCGACTTTTAAGGAGAGACATGAATACAGAATGGGATTGACGGCATTGAAATGGCACCAAGGAGACGATGACAATGCAACACATGGATATGACGAAGGCTGTTTTGTTGGAATAACGCAAGAAGAAAGTGACAACAACAATGTCGGCGACTATGAACTAAGGGCGAGAAACCCTCATGAGAAATCTAGTGACTCAACCAAAACAAATCCATACATAAGGAAGAAACGATGCAACAAGATGATGACATATTGCAAATCAATAGCGAAGATGAATTACTACAATCAAAGGATGAAGACGGAGGACAAAAACAAGAAGAAGTCAATCTACAAAACCCAAAGAAGAAGAAAACATGTCATACTTCATGTTCTCTGGTCAAGGAACTCAAGAAAAGTGGACCAAGAGGAAAATACGGTTCCTCGAAGAAGACCAAGAATGATGCGCTCAACATCACATAATATAAGAGTGCGTTTGTTATAATTAAAATAGTACGCCTCTAATAATAATAACTAATAAATTGTTCTTACAGGGACGAGTTCTTTTGGTACTCACGTATCTCGTCACCAACATAAGGTTCGCCGTCAACATGCATAACCCTTCTTCTATTACAAATGATGTAGCATCGACGAACCATGCCATCTCGACTTTTTATTCGTTAATATTGCAATTTAAAGACCAAAAAGCATTAACAGTACCAAATGTTGGATAAGGAGCTACAGTCAAATACTTATTTGTAATGCGTTTAATCTTTAGAGTGCAGTAATAAATGCACGCATACAAAAAATAATCTTCATTTAATTATTGTAATGCAACAAGAAGTTTTAAAGGATGGAATCACAGCCGAAAACGCGATCAAGAAGCCATTGATGACAAATACTCAATGCCGTTGACATTTCTTCCCCATGAACTCATCTCCCCATGAACTCATCAGGTGAAGCGAAGAGTGGAATTTCATACCATTAGACGTTGCTGGTGTTCGACAATGAAGACAACACATGGACGCATCACAACTCTAAGATGACCAAACTCCTTATGGAAGGGATGCCAAGAAAATTATATGATATACATATAGATTTTCATATGTTTTAATTTATATTTCCTCTGTCCCAATTTATTTACAACGTTTTCATTTTTGGTCAGTCCCAATTTATTTACAACACTTCTATTCTTTTCTTATTTGATCATCAATTTTTATTAATATAACCAAACTACCCCACCACCTCCTTTCTTCTCGTCTCTCATTCTCTCTTATACCCCAATTACACCCCATTATCATTTAAAAAATACTTTTTTTTCATCAAATTTTATAAAAATTCAATACACACATAAAACGGAAAGCCGAGCCAACGTTGCAATTAAAATGAGACGTACGGAGTATGAGTTACATTATAATGTCAGCTAATGTGTGTGTGTTGTTCAATGCGCAGAAAGATTATGTTGAAAGTTTCAGCAAGGAAGTGGCAAAGAAATAGTAAGGACAAGTACAATATAAAATTGAACATCAACACGAAAGTTGCAACTCAAAACAATCTGGACCACGGTGTTACATATGTCAATGGATAGATCTACTTTGGTCTTCATCTCATCATAACAATAACCAACAACAAAACTAATTACCCACCTCTCACAAGGCATAAGAGAAGCAGTAAAATCTTTAACTAGAACAACTCCTCTCTTCTGAAATTCCTTCAACTTGTCATAAAACAAAGTGACAGTTGGAGCATAGGCGTTACTCTGAAAAATATCGTTGATACGCTGTTTGTATAAAGATAGGATATGAGAGGCTTTGAATCTTGCTTTCAAATTATCCGTGAGATGCCAAAGATAAAAACAAAGTGGATGATCGAGAAATACTTTAGGAAAAGCTTGCAAAATGCCTTGATTACTATCCGAGACAAAATTGATCCTTCGCTCGATAGGAATAACTTGACGAAGCCTTGAAAGAAACCAATGCCATCTAGAATTTATCTCCGTATAAATCACAACAAATTCCAAAGGAAAACGTCTTTCAAAACAATTTATATAAATCATATTCATGTTTAAAATGCAATAGGCGCACCATTTCAATTATTCATGTGCACTATTCAAATTGAAACAGTGTGCCTGTTTAAATAAATAGTATGCCTGGTGAAAAAATTTCATACCCCTGTTTACTTCCTTTCTAGTAGCTTGTAAGGTCCAAGATTCAACCTAGAGGGGATTGAATAAGTAGATTAAAAAATTATTTAAACTTTTACCGTAAATTTCTAGTTCTTTGTAGACCACTGTTCTATGCATACCACTTAGGTAGTCTGCAGCTGATGCTTGGTGGTCTGCAGTAGAGATTTCAAACTCTTTGAATTTATCTCTGTTTGGCTGTGATGATTTATTTTTAACAGTTTTAAATATTAAGCAACAAAAAGAAGTAAGAGACACACTATTTATACTGATTCAGACACTCGTTATCAAATGATAATCAAAGAGATAAGTATCACTATCTTTTGTTTTTAGCTTACAAGAAAAGTTATTTTTACAAGTTATCTAACTTGTACAAAAGAAGAAAAACTTAGATGTCTGCACATATCCAATCTACTAGACTCTGCTACAAATTATTTTCTTTTGAAGACTAGTAAACTCCTTTCACTGTATACTTCACGAATTGGCTCTCTTGAGTAATCTTTGGATTTATGATTGCTTTGCATGCTTGCTTTTTCAATCTCATTCAACAACATTACTTCAATGAGCCTCAACTATTCCTTTTTTTAGGCTCAGGGAATGAACCCAGCAAACATGTACTATTTTTGATGTGACATCTTGTCATGTATGTCTCCCAACTAATGTTGACATTCCATCTATTTCAGATTCTCATATTGTTGCTGTCTGTACGTCAAATCTTCCTTTGACTGACTCCAGACCTTTGACCCAACCCCAACAATCATCTCTGCTCTAACTTCCAGTCTGCATCCAGTACTGTGAGACCTAGTCTGTACCCTGCAATCCTAGTCACAAGCCCCTGTTGCAGGTCTTTTTATACCAATTCATGCCTTAGTTGCTTATCCAAAAACCTTTGTAGTAGTCTGCATCTGGTGGCTCACACAATGTCCATTATCTATAGTCGTCTATTCCTCAGCATTCGTCATAGACTACAACTACCTACTTGTTTTCTAGCCTAAGCATACTAACAATATTATGACTAATACTTCTCACTTTTATTCCATCAATTTCTATATAATTGGAGGGATTGCAAATTCCTATCAATCTCCCTCCAAATTGATGCTAACAAAACACCTAAGTAAAACAACAAGTTTACAACTTTTCTTGCTAGTTTGTTATAGTGTTTTTGAAATAAAAATTAAGACAACAGAGTATGTCTTGGCAGACCTTTCCCTTCTTTCTCAGAGGTATGTCTTCTCTTTGTTGTTGATTCTTTTTCTACAGACTTCTCCTCCTGAGTTGCACTTGGTATCCTCTGCTACTCTGCTGCAATCCTTTGCAGCTCTATTATAGTCTGCTTCTCCCCTTTTTTGTTAGCATTAAGGATGGAGGTGAGAGCTTCAAGGGCAGTACACATAACTTTGAGTTAAGAGAAAATGTTCCTCTGAACTACTTGCACTTTGGTTTCAAGTAGTCTGAATTTTGTGTCGTTGATGCTAATATGGTCATTGAGATGTTGGTGGGTGATCTGCACAACTTGGTTGAGCTTTCGTAGATCAGCTGTATGTTGGCTTCTGAATTTGTTTAGGTTGGTTGAGTTCGTTCGATATTATTGAAGGTTCAGGGCATTGGCTCGTTACATTTGATTAATAACCCCTACTGCCAGATTTTCAAGTGATGTGTGAAAGTCTTCGAAGCTTTGAGTTCTAGTTTGCCTTTCATGTTCGAATTCTTCTGTTAATGGCTGTAGAGTTTCAAGTAACTCATGAAGTGTATCCTTGTTCCATTCACGCATATTGTAAATGTCCTCATCTATACCCCATGGTATCTTCTAAGGGTGAGAAGTGTATCCTTCCTGCAGATTGTCGTGGATGAACTGAAATGATTTAAATGCCCTCTTCAAATGCATCCTTCAAATTTTTGACTGCCAATGGAGGTGTCATCTGAGTGTCTGATGTACTGTTGCTGAGTAATCCCTGTGCAAGCCCCACGGATGGTGGATCTACTTTTATTTGCACCCATTCAAATGAGGAAGGTGGTGTTAACAAAATGTTCGCTACACTTTGTACATCTAGACGAGAGGGAGTTTCTTTTTCTGCCTCATCTGTAACTGGTATGGAGTATTCTATATCCTTTGTCTTAGCTGTAGTGTGGGTTAGTGATACCTCTTCTGTAGTTGGAATGTTTGTTGTCCAGCTGCAGGTAGTTCCTTTGATTGTTCCTTAACTACAGGTAGTTCTTCTATGGTTGGTTCAACTTCTTGATCTTCAACTGCTTCATCTTCAACATCATCTGCTTGTGTCTCTTCTGATGTAGGTTCCTCTGTTGGAGACTCAGCTTCTTGCTCTTCTACAGTTTCTTCTACTACAGGTTCCTCTGTGGATGTTTCAATTTCATATCCCTTTGCTGTTGGTTCATCTTCATGTTCTTCAGCAGATGATTCACTATCATCACCATTATCTCCTGATGGCTATTGTCTTCCTACTGTAGGTCTGGAGAGATAATCGTATATCTCTTAAGTAGCGACTTGAACATGCTTAGCTAAAAGTCATTTTAGCTCAGTCTCTACTTCGGGTGTATGCATGAACTCAATGTCCCTGAGTTGTGCTTGTTTGTGTCTTTTGGTCATCCGGGTAGAGTCCTTGAGTTCAAGCGCTCCACTGAACAGATATATGGTTCCTTTGGTCTTGTTGTCATACTAGCTCCTTCTTTTGAAGTTCAACTAGTTGATGGATTTCGTCTTTTGTCATTCCATTAATTTCTCCAATAAGCGTTTGTGACTTATCTGGATTAATTCTATACAAGGTTTTAGGTCCTTGAGGAATTAACTTTGACCTGGCAGATCTTGTAGGTCTTTTAATAGGAAGTTTGTGCTGCTTCAAAAACTCTTGAATCATCCCTTCCTTTTTTGCTTTCATCTGCATTTCTGGTTGTGGCGATTTCGCTAGCAGTTGATGGTTGTAGCAGTATACTATTGAACTCTTTCCTTTACGGCTCTAACCATCTGCAGAACTGTATCAATGACCTTTTCTGAAGAAGGTCTTACTTCAGCAGTTGTTGTTGTTGTTCATACCTCAGTTGCAGTAGATGGACGTTCTTGTGTAATTGTGAAAATTCATTCCAATGCTGGAGGTTGGAATGATTGTTGTTGTGGTTGACTCTTCTGTAATAGGTGTGATAGTAAGTGACCTTGCAGTAGAGGTGGCCTAAGGTAGTCCTATCTACAATTCGATAAGATAGGCTTCTATTTGTCTTATCTCATCCCTTATGTATTCTTTTGCAGCAAGCTCTCGTCTTAGTTGAGCTTGTGGTCCTTTCCTAATCTCTTGATAACTCTTTTGAGCTTCCAAGATTATGTTTTGAAGGTTCTCGTCTACTCCGACCTTCAGAAACTCCAATGCCATATTGGCATCATGAAGTGCAGCTATTTTTGATGCCTTTGGTGGTAGAGTCTTTAAGTACGAGGGCTCAGTAAATTGCCTGGTCTGTATTCCTACAGACTGTGTTTCTACCTCTATGTCAGTCGGCTCTGTAGCCAAATGATCAGAAATTGTCTCATCGTCTGAGATCTGCATGATGAGCTTTCTTTTTGTTTCCTTGTGCTTTTTGATCTTTGTTGGTTGGACTTTAAGGATTGGCATTCTTTTGGTCTTCTACACAGCTACAGTGTTTGCACTATTGTTGCTTTTGGAGTGTGGTCTGCGAACTTCCTTCTGGTCTGCTCACCTGCAGACTATTGTGAGTGTTTTGCAGGTTTGACGATGGTCTGCATTGCTGCAGTTTTCTTTACAAGTCCAATAGGCTGCTTGCCTATTTTCTTAACATCGATCTGTTTGGCTACCGTCCATGGCCTCCCTTTCTTGTCGGATAGTTTCAATTTCTGTTTGAGAAAGATGCTGATTATCCATCAAAATAATGGTTTCTTTGATTGCACAACTTTAGAAAGCTGATACATGAACAACTTTGCCAAGTTGACTTTGTATCTTGTGAGGATCGCACACATAATTTCTTGTTGATTAGTGGTAATCTTACCTTTGCTGAATTCTCTGGAGAAAATGACTTTCTTTACGACATCTCCTTAGATAAGTATTTCTTCATGATCCTGATTCCTTCATTCCATTTATCTTCAGCTAACATCGCATGCCTTAGTGTAGTCACTATGGCTGGTGGGATGATCCTTGACCCTTCATTTGGCAGATTAAAATATTGCGCAAAGTTAGCTGGTTTAATGAAAATTCCAACTTCCTTTGTAGTAGAGTTGTATGAGATTAGTTGTAGGTTGTCTGTAACTTTCACCTTGACAATGAAATCCAATACTTTATCGTCATAGATTCTCCTTGGTCGTTCGTACAAATATTTAAGTCCGGCCTCATAGATTCATCTCGTAAAGTATTGAAGTCAAACACAACACTGGTTTGTAGTTTTGAGTTTTCTTGATGGGCTTGATTGCTCATCTGATTTGATGCTCTTCTTGGAGATGTTTGAAGGAGTGTTGGCCATTTTCGAAAAGTAATTGAAGAAATTCTTGAGTTTGGTTTGGAAAGTGAATTTAAGAGAAATGAAAGTTAGGGCTTTGCAGTTCGTTATGTAGCAGTGGGCTTCAAATGCTTAGAGAGAGAATGAGAGCGTTTTTAGAGGGAGAGAGTATGATTTGGAAAATTTTCAGATTTTATACTCTCCAAAAATATTGTCGTTGCTAGAAGTTTCTAGCCGTTACGTAGTATCAGTGAATGTTTTGACCTATGCGTGATTTAAGGAAAATAGTTTTATAACGTTAATATTCTTTCTAAAAATAGATGCACTAATGCAATATTGCTTCTAGCTTGCTTCCCTCTATGCAGCAAATAGTAGAGCAATAAGGCTAGTCTGCATATAAAAAATAATGCTAGTGTGCATTCTACTTGTACACTAGAGCAGTAAAGCATTTTGGTCAATTTCATTGTTTTAAATCAAGTATACCCAATTCTCCATGAAATTGAATAAACTTGCTCTCTTCGAGAGGCTTTGCAAAAATATCTGTAATATGTTTTTTTGTTGGAATGTATTCTAATTTAATATGATCTTTTTACACATGATCTCTAATAAAATGATATTTAACATCCATATGCTTGGTTCTCGAATGAAAAACTATATTTTCTGAAATAGCTATTGCAGACGTGTTATCACAAAATATAGATGTCTTCTCTTGACCAAAGTGACTTTGGTCTGTATACTTTATTTGTTGCGTCAATTTGATCTGGCATCATTGGAATGTGAGGTCCATCAGTGATGATATCTTACATTCTCTCATCTATTGATTCAAGATGTGCAAGCATCCTCAGCCTCCAATGGTTGAATTTGTCAAACGAACACATTGGAGGCTGTCTACTATTTGGACACATAGGAAGCTTTGGTGGAGCCATTTTTCTTTACAGAAGCAAACTGGTAGTAACTTCTGTGCAAATAAGATAATGACCTTTTGTATCAGTACGAGCTGATAGTCTGCTTCAGCTCTTCTGGGTTTGAGAAATAGATATCTTACTTTTCTATTGTAGTAGAGATCTCTGCTGCAGACTTATCTTGCTCTTCTGTACTGTCTGTGCCATGGAGCGTTTGCTCTTCTACTCAGCTTGTACAGTAGAGCTTTTGCTCTTATGCAGATCTCTTGTATTAGAATATTTTCTGTAGAGTTCTTGCAGTAGTCGACTTTGTTTTCTTGGTAATAAATTTTTCATTTGCTTTATTATTGAACCAGTAATTATATCCTAATCCTGTTTTATCATGGGAGGATTGACCTGTGTTGAGTAAGTTTTGCAAACACAAAGTCTTTCCGTTCCAAACATCTACCTCCTTCTGAAGTTCAGTATTTCTTAGTGTAAGTGTTTCCACTACTACATTGAAAAGTTTTACCTTTTCATTTGCTTCTTTGAATTCTTCTTGAGCATTGATTAGACTGATGCAAGTCTCTTCATATGTTAAATTGTATTTCTCTTTGAGACTTGCAATTTGCTGAAGATTTTCTTTATTTTCCTGTAAAAGGGAAATAAAGTTCTCGAAGGTTTTTTGAAGTGCTTCCTTTAATTCCTCTATGATGACATCTGAATCAGGTAGATCAAATACCTGATGTTTTTCGTCATCCTTAGCCATCAGACATAGCTGAGTGTTTGAAATTGTGTCTTCATCATCAAAGTCTATATCGCTCCACGTCTTTGCAGCATAGGCTTTGCCTCTTTCTTTTCTTCTAGAATTACTGTAGTTGTAGCAGATGAGTCTTGTGTTGGTCGTCTGCATTGTGCATCAAAGTGTCCTGGTTTGCTGCAGTTGTAGCATATTTCCTTTTCTGCTTCCTTTGTCTTCGAGGGAAAGTTCTTCTTCAAATTCCTCTTCTTAAACTACTTTTTGAATTTCTTTCCCATTAATTCCAGTTCTTCAGACAATCCTTGTTCAGTTGCAGACGAGGTATCAGTGGTCTCCTCCTCTGCCATGGAGATCAGGCTTTTTTCTTGAGCTTTGAAAGCTAAGGTCTTCTTTCTGGCATCGTCTATTTGTTTCTTTTGGCCAACTTCGAGATTGTATGTATGCAATACACCGTATAGTTGAGACAAGGAAATCTTTGTTAGATTTCTGCTGTGGTCTTTGTACTTTAGATTTCACCAAGAGATCTCATAAACTTTAGGTTGACTTCCTTGTTTTCGGAAGTCTTTCGTGAGGTTTTGAGAGTGTTGATGAGAATATTGAACCTTTCATAGAAGGTAGTCAAATTTTCATCAGATCTCATTAAGACTCAATCATATTGTTGCATTAGAACATCCTTCATGTTCTCCCTTATTTCGTTATTTCCTTCGTTTTTGAGCAATAGAGCTTCCTATGTCTCCTTCGCAGTGGTTGTATGAAGCATTATTTCAAACATGTTGTCATCAAGAGCTTTAAATATCTGGTTCCTTTCTCTTCTATCAAGCAGCACCAAATCCCAGTCTTCTCTTGACCAAAGTGACTTTGGTCTGTATACTTTATTTATTGCGTCAATTTGATCTGGCATCATTGGAATGTGAGGTCCATCAGTGATGATATCTTGCATTCTCTCATCTATTGAATCAAGATGTGCAAGCATCCTCAGCCTACAATGGTTGAATTTGTCAAACGAACACTTTGGAGGCTATCCACTATTTGGACACTTAGGAAGCTTTGGTGGAGCCATTTTTCTTTACAAAAACAAACTGTTAGTAACTTCTTTGCAAATAAGATAATGACCTTTTCTTTTCAAAAACTGTTAAGTCTAAAAAGTCAGGCTCTGATATCAATTGTAAGGTCCAAGATTAAATCTAGAGGAGAGCTGAATTGGCTGATTCAAATATTATTTAAGCTTTTGCAGCCGATTTCTAGTTCTTTGTAGACCACATAGGTAGTCTGCAGTTAATGCTTGGTGGTCTGTAGTAGACATTTCAAACTCTTTGATTTTATCTATGTTTGGCTGTGATGATTTGTTTGTAACAGTTCTAAATGTTAAGCAATAAAAGTAAGTAAGAGACACAGTATTTATGCTGATTCAAACACTCGTTATCAAATGATAATCGAGAGGTTAGTCCAGTCTTCTCTCGGTGACCAGTGTAGTCAAGCCAAGATATGACTATCACTATCTTTTTGTTTTTAACTTATAAGAAAACTTCTTTTTACAAGCTATCTAACTTGTACAAAAGAAGAAGAAGTTAGATCTCTACATAGATCCAATCTACTAGACTCTGCTGCAAATTATGTTCTTTTGCAGACTAATGAAACTTCTTTCACTGTATTCTTCACGAATTGGCTCTCTTGAGTAATCTTTGAATTTATGATTGCTTTGCACGTTTGCCTTTTCAATCTCATTCAATAGCATTACTTGAATGAGCCTCAACGATTCCCTCTTATAGGCTCAGGAAATGAACCCAGCAGACACATACTGTTTCTGATGTGAAATCTTATCACATGTGTCCCCAAACTGATGTTGACCGCCCACCTACTACAGATTCTTATACTGTTGCTATCTGTATGCCAAATCTTCGTTTGGCTGACTCCAGACCTTTGACCCAACCCAAGAACCATCTCTGCTGAATTCCAGTCTGCTATAACTGCCAGTCTGCTTCCAGTACTATGAGACCTAGTCTGCACCTTGTAACCCTAGTCTTCACAAAGTCCCTGCTGCTACCTCTAGTCTGCACCTTGTAACCCTAGTCTTCACAAAGTCCCTGCTGTAACCTCTAGTCTGCACCTTATAACCCTAGTCTTCACAAAGTCTCTGCTGCAACCTCTAGTCTGCACTAAGATCTGATACACTTCATGTTTTGTTGTGCTGGTCCGTTTCTCCAAGCTCAATCCCAGATCCTGAAGCATTTGCAGGTCTTTTGTTGTCCATTTATGTCTTAGTTTCTTATCCAAAAACTTTGTAGTAGTTTGCATCTAGTGGCTCACACAATGTCCATCATCTGTAGTCGTCTGCTCCTCAGCATCCGTCTTAGACTCCAACTATCTACTTGTTTTGTAGCCTAAGTATACTAACAATATTGTGGCTAAAACTTCTTATTTTTGTTCCATCAATTTCTATACAATTGGAGGGATTACACATTCCTATCATAGCTCTTAGTATCACACCATTGAACTCACCCTTCAAGAATGTGCCATTAAGAAAAAAATCAAAGGTCTACAACGATTGGAACTGACAATCGAAGCATGGAATGAAAAAATAATCTCATCCCTTATCCATGGTCAGCATAATACGATTTCCAGGATTAGTGCTCATAAGCGCTTGAACATATGAAAGATCCCTCTTCAAATTGCGTTCTGAAGAATCTCCACCAGAAATGACTCCAAAGAATCTCCACCAACCATCATCTTATCCTTCTAAAGGATTTTCCATGATTTCTTATACGAAAGATCCAAACCATTGTTGGATTGGAAATAATTTCCAACTTGGTTTGTATCATAATTAGGGTCATGATGTATCATTTGTGGTTTAAAGAAATTGAGGATAAACGAAGGCATTCAAGAGTTTAAACAACATAATCAAATCCTCTTGATCATTCAACTTGTATCGATCATGATCTAGAATTGAATAATACAAATTGAATTCATTCAACTTGTCAAAAATGAAATTTGAGTGGCATAGAAGCGATCGAGATATATCACCAAATCTTCAAAGAAAAATGATCTTGTCTTCCATTGCAAAACCAATCGACGATGACGATAACAATTATGAATAGAGATCTTTGTTGATCACAATGATTATCTTTGACTCGGCGCGAGAAATTTGTCAGAAGGCCTCCATTTGGTTGATCGACAATGAAATAGGAGACTATTACAAAAAAAAAAAAAAAAAAAGTGTGTTAGCTTTTTGGAATTTGGAAATTATATGAATGTGGGATATTTAATCCGTGTTGGATGGTTTAGGAAATATTATGTAGAACCTATATCCTTGAGTAATTTTCTGAACCATTTAACCACAACGATAGTTTTTTTAAGAAAAGTATTCTATTTGTGCTCAGATTTATGATGAAACCATTGATCTATGTCATTCATAACCATGAATGGAATCCTGGGGTAATTATGATGGAACCACAACCATGAAAAAACAAATTCAAGATCTGAAACAAGAACTTTAAATAAACAAGGCAAGGCTTGCTGCTGAAACGCAAGCAAGAGAAAACATGAAGCAAGAGATGGCTCGTGCAGTAGATTTGATAATAAAGGGTCATGACGAGAGTGAAAAGATTAGAAAAAAACTGCTTGAAAAAGAGCAAGAAGTTAAAGAATTGCTAGATGAACTTCAGAAGGAGAAGAACATAGTGGAGGAGTGTTGAGTCAAACCCATGATGTATAGAGATTGAGTGATAGACACACAGTAGTCAGTCTTGGAATGACCTAGTATGTACCAAGGCTGAGGCTAGTCTACTTGTAAAGTGAGCCTACAATGGATGCGTAGTAAGGTTGGTTCAGAAAGGAATATAGGAAGGCTGATTTAGAGAGAAATGAAATAAGACTGGTTCAGAGAAACATAGTAAGATTGATAGCATTGAGGTCATGAGTAAAGAGACATTAAGGATTGGACATTTAGGCTTCTGCAGAAAGGAATGGTTGATCCAGGATTGTTTATGATTAAAGAAGGTTATTGCAAGAATGTTAAAGGATAGTAAGGTTGAGTTCAACGGAGGATGAAAAATAGGTTGATCCTGAATTACTTCTGTGAGATTACCGCAACAAGGCTGAGACTATAAAAGCGTTCAGAAGAAGTTAGAGTTCTCTGCATTAACATCGGAGGTCATAGGTCTATGAATAAGGTTATAGGATGGCTTGGAAGTGACATTTCAAGAAAGGACGACTTCAACAACAGTTAGAAATTTGAGATTGCCTATAAATACAGAGATAATTCCCAAGATTTCAAGTGAGGTTTTTGACCTTTTCTTTGAAAGGAAAGATAAGTGCACAAAGGCAACGAGTAAACTGTGGAAGAAGTTGATGGGTGAAGATCTAAGCCAACTATTAAAAACAAAGTTGAATAGCACTAGCGTTATACAAACAATTTCAAGTGGCTATTCTGAGTCCTGGTTAGGAGAAAGAAAGATCTTGTTATCGGTTTGTATTGTCATTACTTGTTGTAAAACGACATGTTGATTATGACCATAAACAATCACACTTAATACTCTTGATTTATCATACTAACTCTTCTTTGTTTTAGTTTGCAAAGAAGTTACCGATCTGAGTTTTAAGAAAGTCAGGTCGAGAAAAGTATAAGAAAGTCAACACTCAAGAGAAGACTTATTCATATAGGTCCATCTTTTATGTATGAAGCACATCACTCTCTCTCAAAGTTCACAAGAAAAGTCAATATGATGTGGCAACAGAGAGGATCGCTACAGTCAAGACTTCTGTGGCTCAATTAGAAGCTTCCAATAAGGAGCTAGTCATGTTTATAAAAAGGAATAGCATGCCAAGCAGAGACACTACGTAAAGATTCTGAACTCTGCTACTACAAGTGGAGTAAAGTTATACACTTGCCCTTGTCTAACTACCCTGCACAGGAGAAGTCTGAGCAGCATCGTCAATAAAGTCATAACCTCCTCACTATGAGCTAAGTTTCCTCATAACTTCTATCTATTGTGATAAGAACTGTGCTATTGTAATGTCTGGAAATCTTGTATTTCACTACAAGACAAAACACATAGATATAAGATATCGTCTCATAAGAAATCATATGTAGGAGGGTTATGTTAAAATAGAATTTATTCCCAACACCTCTTAGAAGAATCCAAATTTAGTTAGTAAAAGGAGAATTGGGGATGTTAGATTTAAATGGATAGTTCTATGACAGAGTGTTAGGCTACTACAATTAGGTTCACACCTTACTCCAACAATGCTTGGAAATTACCCTATTTCAGCGAAGTTTATCGTTACTGTAGAAAGTTACGTTGCACTAACACTGAACAGTCACATCATTATTGCCATTTTCTAAGAAACAGTCTGTGGTCAATTACACACCCCAGCTTTTCATCACCCAATTGAAAAGGTTTCGGTTTCATTATAAATAGGGGCTCATGCCCTGCCTCTTACCCTTTACGCTTATCCTAAATGTGATTAATCTCAAACTTCCTAAACGCTCTTAACTTTTAAAAACACTAAACTGGCACCCAAGACAATCAAATTCAAGAACCTTACTGAACCCGAATCATCTGAAACCAAGTTCTAAATAGGTTTTGTGGTTTATTTCAACTCTCTTAATCTGGCCGGTGACTACATCAAGGAAGTCGTCAATCTGTTGACGCTTGCAGGTGTAGAATTTATTCTGCGGAGTTGCTCAATGACACCACAAGTTTCTCTTCTTGGCATGTTCCCCTAATAGCAATACTTTCTTTACTACGTCTGGGGAGCAGTTTGTAGTTGAGGGGTAGTGCAGCCCTTATTTTCCGTCGTAGGTGATCCTAGTCTTCTTCCCCCAGCATCTACAGCTTGTTACTTGAACGGTTTCCTCATCAACTTTGATATCCCTTTCCTTGGAGTGCTTAAGAGCTTGCTCTTGGGTTTTTGCATCAATTATGAGGTCCATGTCTTCTACCTTGCCTGAGATCTTAATCCTATCATCATCCTCAGTTACGTTTAACTCGTACGCCGTTACGCTGTTTAGAAATTATTGTGAAAGACAGTATGCTGAACCAGAAAATCAAGAGAAAGAATATATGATTTTTCTTGGTAACATAATGATCCCGTGATTTTTATCCATTTAATTTTTACAGGATTTTTAACATTGTACCTAACACCGATTTTTTTCCAACAGTTCTTTTGTTGTTCATTCTCGCAGGCGATTGCTTGAGCGTGCTTGCCAGATTACAGCTCAAATGTAAGGCAAACACGTGGTGGCGCTAGTGGATGTTGCGGATAACAAAGGTCTCCAAGGGTAAATCTTCCACCTCAAAGATTAGGAATAGAGCTTTCAAGGCATTAATTCGTGAACAAAGCCCTACAGCGAGTCTTAAAAGGTACATGCTCCTAGGATGAACTGATATGTAATCCCTTATGCATAATTTGAACAAGCAGTAATATCTACTGATGGAGTCTTTTTGTTTTTTTTTGTTTTTTTCCTTTTCTTTTTTGTTTGTCCTTATTGAGAAATAAAATCTTTTTCACCGTCGTTCAACCGCCCATTTCATATACAAAAAAGTGCGCAATCTGTCATCACGATTCGAGGAATATCTTTTACGTGGACAGAAATTCAGTATTTGACTGTCATATGCAATATTGTTCCCTTCCTTATTTTCACAACCACCACGCGTGATGCATCACTCAAAAAGAAGTAATTCACTTACTATGTCATACCAGAATATAAAAAAAACTACAAAGAATGATCTTCATCTACAAGCTAACTTCCATACATTTCGGGCATATAAGTGTGAGTCCCAAACCAGAAATCCCATGAAAGGTTGGCCGCATTGTAATATTCTCACTCAATACGGAAGCGGAGGAAGAGCGACCAAGAAACAGAGGGGAAGAGATGTGCCACAGGTGCCATGACTGGGGGCCGGTGTTTGTGGCGACTGTGCTGTTTGTGCTGCTCTCTCCGGGGCTTCTCTTTCGGATTCCTGGATGCCACAGGTGCATCGAGTTTGGTACATTTCATACAAGCGGTGCTTCCATTCTGGTTCATACCGTCTTCTTCTTTGGGCTAATCTGCATTTTCCTTATTTCTGTTGGTGTTCACATGTATTTTGATCACTAATGCTGAGGGCTTTGAGTAATACTTTACTGTCAATCAATTTTTTTTTTCTAAAAGAAAATCCCGAAAAAATTCCCTTGGTTAATCGAATAATCCGTAAATTCGGAGGACTTTTTAAGTCGGTTTTTGCTAACGGGTTACCATCATAAAATAGCTCGATATTCAGCGGACTTTACTGTCAATCATGCTTCCTGGTTCTGTTGATAGCTTTAATGTAAAGATCGGTGACTTTGATGATCACCTTTTCACGATCATGGACATACGATTAATTGGCTTATCAAATCAAGCTCAAACATATTCAACAGTAAGGAATAAGGACAAACAATAGAAGTGTTTAATGTAGTATGGATAAATAACACAGAGATCATCAGTCGACACACCCCGATCAGATCAAGTCATTCAAAAGGGAATCTGAACAATAAATAGGACCTGGACAACAATCGAATGGAAAGCTAGCTCACATAGTGTAGCACTCGATGCATGTATTTACATATTCAAGATTGTTGGATAACAATATGTTAGCAGTATATTTTATCCCTCAAGTGGGGGCCCACATCAAATAACAACCAGAAAGAAGAAGATGGAAGAAGCTAGCTAGTTGCATGCATGGGCCCGTCAAAACATGGTTGAATTAGAGCATTATACTCGAAAACATAGAATCAAAAAATAAAATATGAGAGAGAAAAACAATAATGTAATGTTAAAAAATATATTGGAGTGTGTCCAGAAATTGTAAAATAAAAAATAATGAATAATATATTTGTAAATATAGAATCATAATAAAACATATTTTATTTATTATAGATGTAATATGATGTATTAAATAATAAAAAATAGAGAAAATTTTATAAAAAAAACCTGATGTGAATGCCTATAGACAAAAACTAAGGGGCTACTTGGTATTACTATTCAAATTTATGAAAATAAAAACCAATTAAAAATAAAAAATCAATAACAAAACTTAAAATCATTTTATCAAATAAAATTATTTTATTGTAAAGGGACTCTTGAATGCTGTTAAAAATCTATCTCGAGAGACAGATGCATTGAATAACATAATTAAGCACACGATCACACTCAAAACACATGAGATTTAACGTAGAAAAACAAAATCATAGAGATCAAAACCCCACAAAAAACAAATCCTTAATCAAACGAAGGATTACAACTTGTATGTCTCTCTCAACTCACTCAATCTCACCTTATGTTTCGCTCAAATAATAAAGAAAAGTCGTTCTCAATAACATCTAATAAACCTAATATATTGGTGTATTTATAAACTCCCGACAAGAGAGATAGAAATCAATCTCGAAAAAGTCTTGCACCGCACGTACGACTAGTGTCGACGTCAAACGACTTGTGCCCAGTAACATCACAACAGCAGCCTGGTACGGTCGTGATTCCTTGGCACAGTCCGTGCCTCCTTGTAGCGTTCTTCTTTCTTTTTACTTCACAAATCAGGTCTAAATATGTGTTACCCTCTTTCTCGAAAAAATCAACAATCTTATCTTTTTGTAAAGAGCTATAGAATCGGTTTGAACCTCCCAAAACACACAAATCATCTAATTTTTGTTGTCATCTTGTACCTCACTTGGGCACGACTTTACACCCCATTTCCTATGATAGGGATGCTCCACCACAACTCCTCATTGGGATCTTGACACTCAAAGGTGAGGCTCACGACATTTAATTCCTCCTTGGCATCCATTTGTACCGATCAGTCTTCCTCGATGATGATCTACCCTCAGTTCTCTTTGTCATCCATTGATCTTTGGCACCCGCACCACCTGTGCAACCCGAGCCCTTCGTAGTCTACAGCACTTGTGCTTTATGTCTCTTGCGTAATCTAAACTCTGCGACCTTGGCTCCACCAAATGTGATAGCCCTTTGATGACTTACTCGATCTTCACTATTTGTATGCGAACCCACTGAGACCGTGTCAATTGAATCATCCCTCGATATCTTGACTCTCCATTGACGGCTTTTGTTTCAATTCGTGTATAATTGTCCTTGAACCTTTGTCTTCAAAATCGTGTTTCCAATCAATCTAAAAGGTTTGTCCATCTCTTGAGCCTTCATCATGACCATGGCTATAATACCTCCATGTTTTTTGAAGATTACAAATATCATTAAATGCCATTAATGTAAATACATGTCAGCTATGTGTCAAGCTAAAGTGAATCTATGGGCGACTCATCCACTTTTAGAATCATTATAAATAAATAAGGGTTTCATTACCAGAGGTCATTTAATGGCAAGAGCAAATAAAGGTGAAAGAAGAGAGAAAGGAAAGGAAGTAGGGACAATGGAGCTTAAGGTCATCGACGTGCTAGCTCGGGATGTAAAGGATGCAAACGAGAGACACTCAAGGATATTGATAAGAGGCGAGGTTGGACAGAAGCATTAGATATGGTAAAGAGGAAGCATCGAACAATGGATTATCGACGTAGCTAAGTATTAATGCTTATGTGCATGGGTGGTAAGAGATCAAATATCCAACAAAGTAACTAAGTAAGCAAGCACGACGGGGCAAGCAAGAAGGGCCATGCTCACTTTTGAGGAAGAATAAAAGACAGATCTGAGTTAACTATATGAACGTTACTTTCTAACGTCAGTACTTATTTAAGGTTTTTATTATATTAAGCATGTTATCGTTCAAGTCTTTTGATGAAATCCTTTTTAATGTTAATGTCAATAAGCAAGCATGATTTTATGAAAGAAACACGTTTTAAACAGGCAAGAATCCTCAATGATAACCTTTCATAAGCGAAGTATGATTTACTGAAAATCGTTGTCAAGATATTTCCATGATTAACGTTTAAAAGAAAGAATGACACGTTATAAAAGTTATGTTTTCCAAGCTATTGTTTTCCAAAGTAGTGTAAGCGAGTCGGCAATAAGGAACATGAGCCACCAAGTACAACTAAAGGGAGCATATCCCTATCAAATAATCAATGACGTTGGACTCATGCTATACCAAGTTAGTTTATTGATCAAGGACCACTGGCTTCCCTAACAAGGACAAGTCAAGCAACTCACGTATGTTTACATTGTTAAGCTTTATGATATTTAAGACAAGAATCTCAAGTATGTTTTCATGGGTATGTTTTCCATTATATGTTCTTTATACTTGCACGTTCAAGATTTACAATGTTTAAGACTAGTGGTTAAAGCCTCGTTTCCATTTTTAGTATTTCAAAGAATATTATATTAAAGTTTTCCATGACCAAGTGAAGTCGATAGGTGCCAACTTAATGCCTTATTGAAAGTTATGTTTAAGTTTATGTTTTTACAGACCGGAGTCTAGTTACTGGGATTTCAATCACGTTTTCCGAATTCTCTAATGTCTTCAAAGTGCGGAGCGGAAGTGTATTGGAACCTCATTGATATCACAACGAAGGGATAGTCAAGAGATCTAAGAAGGCAACAAGGACTTAAGCTGCATGACCAGGATGTTATTGAGGTATGATATTATGGTATTAAGCCTTGTGGTTTAGTATTAGGCTAATCACGACAATAACGACCTCCTAGATTTGAGGGATATTAGATTTTTCCTCACATTAGAAACAAACTGACATCTTCCTAAGTACGTACAATCACTTCAAACATCTTAAACTTGACTGTACCTATTCTAAGAACCTTGGATCTCTCATCAATATCTATCCGTGTGTAACCTCCACTTTTGGGCATAAACTTGTGAAAAAGATCTTTACTCTCGCAAACATGGAAAGAACATTTTGAATCAACAATCCAATTAGAATCGATATCTTTTCTTGTTGTAGCATCGTTCTGGGAGTCTGATGATCCTAAGGCCATTTAAAGCTCTTTATCGCTGTCGTGGTCCCCTTCTGCTATATTCACAGAACTTGACTTTCTTTCTCAGTTTTGATTCTCTAGACCCTCCATCATGTAGTGCCCCGTCTTATGGTACTTGTAGAAATGCACCTGAGTTTTATCTTCGTCCTTCTCTTGGACTTGGACCTCGTTGCTAACCCTTCTTCTTCGTTGACAGGAATTGGGTTCAACTTACTCTCATCAAGTATCGCAGAAATCACATCTTCAACCTTCACATTATCTCTCCCGATATGTAAAGATAGTCTTGAGTAAGTAATCGAAACTCGAAAGCGATACAAATAAGATCAAGGCTTAATCCTCATAATCAACCATCACTTCTAAACTGTTCAACTGAGTTACAAACCACTTGAACTCTGACAAGTGATCGTCCAAATCCGTACCTTCCTTCATCTTAAAATCTTACAAATCAATCTTCAAAGATAGACGGTTGGACAACGAATTCGACATTTATATCTTCTCCAGTTTCTCCCATAACACCTTGGAAGAGGTCTCCATCAAAACCTGGTCTTTTACCTTTAGCGAGAGGCTGAAGCGAATCGTAAATGTCGCCATTTCCTACATCAATCTTCTTTCTTCATATCAACCATCCTTTTGTCTTTAAATGCCTTTGAAAGTCTCTGTTGGAATAAGATATCACTGATCTTGCTTTGTCAGATACTGAAATTCGTCTTTCTATCAAATGGCTCAATCTCGAACTTCATAGTATTCACCATCTTCTCATCTACAGAATTTGTTAACTCCAAAAAGTTTCAATTTTTTTCAAATATTCAACCTTTATTAATCCAAAAATCCAATCTTTCACCGTAAAGATGCAAACTTCCCTTTGTGTGACGTAACCTGGAGTTCTAATACCAATTACTACGAATCTATTTCGAGAAACCGATATACTGAATACCACAATTCAGTAAACGGTGAAACAGAAAAAAAACTGTAACGACACCACACGAGATTTAATATGGATAAACCCGAACATCGGAAGAAAAATCCTACAAAGAAACAAAATACTAATCGACCGAAGGATTTCAACTTGTATGTCTCTCTCAACTCACTCAATCTCAACTTTCGATTAAATCCTAGAGAAAAATCATTTTCAATCACATCTAATAAACCTGATGCATGATTGTATTTATACCCAAAATAAAAAGATAGAAACAAATCTCGAAACAAATGAGTCACCATACGTATGGCATGTGCCCAATAACATCACAACGGCAGCCTAGCACGGTCATGCTTCCTTGGCATGACCTGTGCCTCGTTGCAGCGTCCTTCTTTCTCTTTACTTCACAAATCAGGACTACATGCGCATTACTCTCTTTCACGCCAACTTTAACAAATACTTTACTTTAATGAAACAGAAAATAGAAACAAAAGAATATTTTTATGATTTTCTGCTTCGGTTTAATCTATTCCAAAAATAGAAATCGGAAAAAAACAGTTTTGTTTCATCAACCATTAAAACAAAAATCGTGAACAAAAAAAATGATACCAAACAGATTCTAAAGTAATGTATGTAACGTATTTAGTGCATTGTTGATTGTTTTCATTTAAGGAGATTTGCACATCTTCTCCTCTTTGACTTGATATGAAAATTCACATTGGCTGGCTACTTTTAATGCATTGGTGGATTCCACAACAATATGATCCCGACAAAAATCTGGATGGAACAAATCCAAAACATGGGCAACTCAAAGGCTTAATTCATATGGACAGTTAAGGCCTATAAATAGGCTTGGGAAGAGCAAGGCAGTGCATCACAAACACTGCTGATACCGGAAGATCTCATTAGATATTTTTGGTTATTTTCATATTTCAAAACTTAAGCTTTTTTTTCTTTAGTTTAATTAAGCTTAGTCTTGTTTAGGGTTTATGATTTTATTTAAACTCCTTACTCCTTTTAGCATGGCCGTCATATTCAATTTATGTTTTGAGAAATATTCAAAAATTTCTCGTTTGAGAAGAGATATTTTGTTCTCTATTTATCGATCCAATCTTTGCGTTTTAATTGCATGTCATAATCCTTAATTCTTTGCATCATTTGATATCGGAGCATGACCGATCGTGAGGGACATGAATTTGGATGAAGGCATTGTAATACCCGGGGTCGTGGATTCGATCTTTAGGAAGTCGAGCAGCCACGTCGACAGAATCATGACTTACGTGACATCAAGATTCAATAGTCTTGTTTAGGGTTTCTGGTTTTATTTAAACTCCTTTTAGGATGGCTGTCATATTCAATTTATGTTTTGAGAAATATTCAAAAATTTCTTGTTTGAGAAGAGATATTCTATTCTCTATTTATCAATCCACTCTTTGCATTTTAATTGCATGTCGTAATCCATACTTCTTTGCATCATTTGGTATCGAAGCATGACCAATCATGAGGGACATGAATTTGGATGAAGGCATTGTAATACCCGGGGTTGTGGATTCGATCATTAGGAAGTCGAGCAGCCACGTCGACAGAATCATGGCATCAAGATTCAATTGAATCGAAGATGGGTTTAAGATCTAGAGCGGCAACTTACGAAGTCAAGATGTATTACTCGATCCAAAGTCGAACAGGAGGAATCAAGAATGACCTGCGTGGCGTTTATGTATCAAGATTAGTCCCCACTTAAAATATTAACGTAGATAGAATGAGTAGGGGTCGATTCCACAATAAGATGAAATGCAATAGAATTATTAACGATCAAATTTGAATTCCTAATTACTTAACCAAAAACTGAGAAATGTGGGGCGATTATAATTAAATTGCAAACTAATTAAATACTTATGATTAAGGACTACAAGAACTAAGTAACTAAACTACTTGCAGTAGATTGATTGACTAAATGGTAACCATAGGAAACACATGTAGGGAGAATTCTCAAAACTTCACTCAACTTAGGGATTTGGCATCGAAACTTCAAATACATTAAACACATCTTCATAACTCAAAATATCATTAAAAGCTTCATTGATTCACATCCAAACTTCATCAAACTCTTCAAAAATCTCTATAATCACTTCAAATACATAGCTTCATTTCCATGGAACGTTAAAACATTTCTTTACACGGTCATATCTGCATAAATATGATACAAAAAGCAGTACCAATGTTCAAGATACAAAACTAAACTAAAACAATAAGAAACATGACTAAAAACACACTAAATAAAGGAATTAGCCTAAAAAACTATGAGTATATTCATACTCATCTCAAAGAGTTCATTTGACCATGAAGATGATGAGGAAGATCTAGATATGTTCGTGTTTCAAGGATGATAAGTGACATTTATATCACTTATTTACATTGTTTTACAGTGACTTTACATGCGTTAACATGTATTCAAATGAGTTTTTATGTCGCTTTAAGTTATTTTACTACTTTAATTAGGTTTTGAAGTGTTTTGACAATTATTGCATGTATTTGATACATGTTTGTATTAAAATAAGTCATTTTCTAATCATATGACACTCTATTGTTGAAATTTTCTGGTAACTGGTCTCACTTCGTAAATAATGGTTCTCCAACTCTAGTTAAGTTAAACTATAAACTTTATATCATTGTAAACCTCTAAATGTCTTCTTTCTAGTGCACTTTGAATCACATCAAACGAAGGTTTGTGTAAAGAATTATGCTTATTTCGTACAAGATGTTTTTCATTTTCGTAAAATCGTATCAAGTAATGTTTTGATTTTTACTTGGGTAATTCTCTCTCTTTTGTATCACATCAATGGCCAAATAATGTGATGATGGATATCCTTGATATTTTGGTATATAATATGGTCATATTCTTCCTATTTTGTTATATTACTAAATATAATATTAGTGAAAAACAAAATGATCATATTGAACTTTTCTTCTAATCAACTCAATCATGTAATATCTTCAATTGTAAGGGTCCCTTATCTTGTGATAATTTAAAACACCAATAAGGTGTAAACATGGACATTTTGTCATGTTAAAAGAGGGAGATTCGTGCAAGTAAAGAAAAAAAAAAAGCAAGAAATCAAATCATTATATGTTAATAAAAAAGAAATAACATAAAAAGGACGTACTACTCTATATCTTCACTATTCTTTGTTTACTCTACTATTTTTCTTTTGTTTATTATTTTTGTAGCTCCTCTTAAGCAATCAGAGGAGAGGAGAAGGATGGGAGCAAGGAGTGCATACACCATTCCAAGGATTCATATAGAGGAGTCGGTCCTTGCTAGAGGCAACTTTGCACTTGAGTTTCTTCCTCGTCTTGAGTTGCTTTGGTTGTTAAATTCCGTACATCCTTGGAGGTACTTTGTTGTTATCATGTTATAAGGTTTAATGAAGTTACTGTATTCTTATGTTGTGTATTTGTCTATTTTTAATGTGACTAGATATTTGAAACTAATAATCATGTATAGTTCACTCTACAAGTTTAAGTGTGTAATATTTTTATCATGCGCTAAACCTCTTATACTTGGGATGATGATGAAGTTTTTCATGTGATTTAACCAATAATGAGTTAAGAAGAGTCAAATATTACAAGATCTAGATTCATTGAACAAATTGAAACATATTCATAATCCTGACAAATAACCTTGTTCTAGAATTTCAAGTTAAAGACAAAATGCTAACATGAATCCTTAAGATATTAATAACCAACTTGCAAAATCCATTTGTAAACAATTAGAAGATCTAGAGAGTCTATTTAGGAATAAGAGACTCTTTTGTAGCCTTTAGCAAAATCCGAATTTTCGTAACCGGTCCACCTAACTCTAAGGTGAATATAATTGATACATATGAAAATAAATGTTGTAATTGATGATTTAATCCTATATTTGATGTTGTTGTGATTAAAGAATTTTGTTAATTATAAAAATTACAAAATATATAAGTGTTAGTTTTTTTTTTTTTTTTACCATTGAAAATGATAAGATTATGTACAAGCTATGGAAGGGATGACTCAACATGAGTCATACCCCTCATCTCCCTGCCTAATGATTAAAAACCTAAGCTTCTATGCAGGGTTGCATACACGCATGCTACAAGTATTACAAGAGTTTCCCTCTAGTAAAACCACTACATACATAACTCACAAAACATGAACATGAACATATACAAACAACTTAGTCATCCAGTTTGATCTTCCAGTTGGCCAACAGTTTCTTCTCATCCTCATTGAGATGCTCTTTCCTAACATAGGCAATGTCCGTAGCTGCTTTGAACAAGTAAGTCTTCATAGCATGTTTGCACGGCTTTACGGCTCGAAAAATGATGTCATTCCTATGCTTCCAAATGGTGTAGACCAAACTACAAAACAGAAGCTGAATGATGATCTGTGTGGTCCTCTTCGCCTTGAGCGCCTTGTGTAAGGCCTCAAAGTATCCAATGCAGGAGTCCACAGTAGGGAGGCCTACAATAGAGGGACATCCTACAGCAGGGCAAAGGCCTACAGCAGAGGGAAGGCCTGCAGTATAGACGACGCTTGCAGTAGAGGTGGGATTGCCAACAGGGACAAAATTCACGGCACAATTTTGTCGTCATTCCTGCATCGAAGGGTTAAGGAAGCTGCATGAAAAGAATAAGTGATCATGGGTCTCCACATCCTTCTTCTAGAAAACACATAGAACACTATCCAACAACCCCATTCCCATAAGTCGGTCATAAGTATGAAGCCTTTGCCGTACCACTAGCCAAGTAATGAAGGCGTGTCTTGGGATGTTGTTCTTGAACCATAGAAGTTTGTGCCAGAATATCTTTGGAGCCCTCTCTCGGAGATGATCCCATGCACAAGCAGTCGAGAATCCCCTCTTCATCCCATCACCCCAAAAACAGACATCCGCCCCTCCATGGATAACAGGAAGGAGAGAGCCATGAAGTAGGTCCAGAATAGCAGAAGGTAGCTGCCAGGCTGAGTCCTGAATAACGGAGTGCAGCGTAGTATCCTTTGGGATTCCAGTAATGTAGATAAAGGTGTTGGAAACCTTTAAATACAAGGGACCTAAAGACGACCAAGAATCATACCATAGCTTGATAGATTGTCCGTCCCCAACCTTCCTACTGATTTGTTGCTGAGCCAATGGCCTAAGCTGTAACAACTGCCTCTAGTTCCACGAGCCAGCCTTTGGGATCTTCATGGACCAGAAATTGTCGTTGCGCACAAGATTAGCATACACCCATTCATTCCAGATGGTCCTTTCCCCAGAGACAAGACCCCAAACATGCTTCAACATAAGGGCTTTGTTCCAGGTTGGTAACCGACGAAGCCCAAGTCCTCCTTCCTTCTTGGGGAGACACACAGTGCTCCAAGCCACCTTCGCACCCGCAGCACCCAATGATGGTCCCTTCCACAGAAACCTCCGGGATATGCTTTCGATCCCAAGGAGTATACTCTTAGGCATCAGAAAAACTCCAGTCCAGAATACTTGAATGTATTGCAGCACAGATTTGACAAGTAGTAACCTGCCAGCATAAGACAAAGTACGATTCCCATAACTGGCAGCTCGTTTAACAACTTTGTCAATCAATGGTCTACAGTCTCTAGCCTTCAACCGCTTCGTGGTAAGCGGAATGCCCAAGTATCGTACTGGCAGAGATCCCTTACCAAATCCCCAAATACGTCGGGCAGAATCTATGATGGAGGTATCATCCCCCGCCACAAAGAACTCACTCTTAGAGGTGTTAGGATGCAAACCCGAGAGTAAAGAGAAGAGGTCAACCCCCTTCTTGAGCAGCTCTATAGATTCCAAGTTCCCCTCCGAGAATAGCAGCACATCATCAGCAAAGAACAGGTGGAATATGCCGGTTTTCTTGCATCTCCAATGGAGCTTGAAACCCGGTTTGCCAGTCTGAGCATCAAGTATTTCGGAAAATACCTCCACAGCCACGATGAAGAGATTGGGGGCTAGTGGGTCACCTTGCCTAAGTCCTCTTCCAGTTGAGAAATAACCATGATGTTCCCCATTCACGTTGACAAAGAACTGGGCACTACATGTGAGCTCCATAATCCAGGATATGAGCTGCTGTGGGAATCCAAAATCCCCAAGTGCGTGCTCTTGAAACTTCCAGCTGAGAGTGCCATAAGCCTTCATCATATCGACCTTGAAGGCAATCCGCGGGAGATATGGCTTTAGATGATAATCATGGAGAAGCTCCTGGACTAGCAGTATGTTATCGCTCATCTTTTTGTCTTTCAGAAAAACACCTTGCGAAGAACTAATGAGAAGAGACAACACATTAGCATATCGGTTAGCAAGAAGCTTTGCAATGCACTTATAAATGGTGTTGTAGCAGGAGATCGGTCTGAAGTCAGTGATCTGTGTGGGGTTATCACATTTTGGCCCCAAGGCAATGACAGTAGAGTTAGCCTCTTTAAGCATCCTGCCATTCTGAAAGAACTCCTGAATAGCCGGAATCACATCACTCCTCACTATATCCCAAGCATCAATGAAGAATTCCACTGAGAAGCCATCAGGACCAGGAGACTTGTTCCGAGCAAGGGATGTTCCAAGCAAGGGAGAAAAGGGTGTGCTGGATCTCCGCTTCAGTTACTTCGGCAGTAAGCTGGTGCTTGTAGTCTTCCGGGACCGACCTCTTCACAAAAGGCATGAGATTAGGCACGGAGTTTGTTTGCGGTTGAGCTTCCATAAAGGATTTGAAATGATCCACAATAAACTCCTGTAAATGGCCTTCTCCTTGGACGGTGGTCTCTTCGTGGCTAACGAGCTCTGAAATCCTCTTCCTGTTCTCCCTTGCCTTCACATAGTTGTGGAAGAACTTGGTGTTGTTATCCCCTTCCTGCAACCACTGAACTCTGGATTTCTGCTTGTAGAATGACTCCTCCTGTAACCTCAGCTGGGAGAAACTCATGATCATCTCTCTTTCCCTTTCTGCAAGTAGTTCGTCAAAGGGGTTTGCCTCAAGGGTTTGTTGTGCCTTCATCATGTCCTCTCTAGCATCCTGAACTTGTCTGGATATGTCATGGAAATGCCTTCTACTGAAGTCTCGAAGCCTCAGTTTGGTGGCTTTTAGTTTCTTGTAGAGTCTGAACATTGCACACCCATAAACAAGTACCTGCCATGCATTATAAACAATAGGAAGAAAGTCTGTATGCATAGACCAGAAATGGTAGTACTTGAACGACGTCTTAATCTTCCTGCCCTCATCAACACGGACAACTACAGGGGAATGATCAGATACCCCAGGGGGGAGAAAGTATGCTTCAGAGAAGTTGAACTCATCCTACCATTTAGAATTGCATAGAACCCTATCAATCTTCCTGTAGCAAGCATGCTCTCCTTGGCTTTTGTTACTCCATGTGTACCTGCAGTCTCTGTATCTAAGGTCATCAAGTGCAGCATTTTGAAAACAAACAGGGAACTCATCAAAGGATGGAAGCCATTTGTTCGTGCCTCCTTGTCTATTAGCCACCTCTTTGATTGCATTGAAGTCTCCAAGAATCATCCATGGAATGCCATCAAATGTGTGCCCCTTGTCCTCAATGTCCGTCCACAAAGATCTTCTCCTAACAAAAGTATGCTCAGCATAGACAAAAGAGATGATGAACTCTCTATCCTGCTCGTCGTACCGTACTCTCCCATGAATGACTTGGTCTGATGTACAGAAAGGAATGAAGTCAAGGACTTTTGGGTCCTACCCAACCCATAAACTTCCTTTATCAGAGGAAGAATAGTTAGCATAGGATTTTTAGGTTGGAAAGATCGAGGCAAAAGTATCCGATTACTTCTCTTCCTTTACCTTGGTATCCAGGATGGCGAACAAGCTCAGCTTCCTTCGTCTCACCAAGCTGCCGACTTCTGCTTTCTTTATTGGGAGTCCTAGACCCCTTACATTCCAAAAACCCCTTCAGTGGAAGCTGGTCCCATTGCGATCTCGGACTCTGTCTCAGGAACTGTGTCCATGACCTCCGTGCTCTCCTTATTTGCCTCGTATTCATCACTGCTGAGTACATTGGAGCTCTCATTACTATCATTGGTGTCCTCCCCTAATACCGCTGGAATCGATTTTGGGGTAGCTGGCGGGCTCTTCTCTAAGATCACAATCCCATTTGATGATTTTTTCTTCTTTCGTACCAATGTGAAGCCTTCATCATCGGTAGGCGTCCTGTCAACAATGGTATTCTTGCCCTTGTCGACGACCGGAGCAATGACAGTGGCTGCAGCAGTCGGTGGCCTACACACATGGCACTTTGAGCAAACCTGCGGCTTCCATTGGTAGTCGACCTTCAAGGGAATAACAGAGTTCCCCATCTTCACATAGACCTCATCAGGGAGGGCTTTATCCGCACAGACCTTGACACAGATTCTTGCGAATATGATCTTGGTCATGTTCTCCGTGAAAAAGTTCGTATAGAGTGGTTTGCTTATAAGGCTGGCAATACCACTCAGTCCCGAGCTCGTCCACAGCGCCAGGGGGATATTGTGGATCCGTACCCACAGAGGCACCTTATCGTGTGCCTTCTTGCACATCACTAGCTCCGGGGTCCATTGCTGTAGGATGATGGGCCTTCCAACAAACAACCACGGTCCTTCCTCCAATATCCTCTGTCTCGCAGCTGCCTCAGGTATATGAAAGTAATAGAAACCAAACGTATCTGCTATCACTTCCTCCAACCCCAACTTGCTCCAGGCGCTCTTCGCGATCCTCTCCACGGTCATCACCGGTAATTTCCCGGAGATGAAATAGCCCACCAAATAGCTGCCTCATTTGGTCGTCGCCTCTGCAATAGCCTCCCCCGATGGTTCGAAAACCATTCGACCATCCTCACAGACCGGCTCGACGAAACTGAGTTTCATTTTCCTATCCAGCGGATTAGAATTTAGCATCGACGCAAAAGTTTGTCCTTGGCTAAGAGAACCTTGCGTGGCGGGTTGCGTAACATCCGTGTTCCGCACCGAAACACGACTTCGACCTCAACTCGGCTGCCTGAAATGGGTTGGATCACGACGTCCTGGCGCATTCCCTGCCAAAACAGAAAAATTCCGATATGTATTGTTCACGTGAAAAATTGGTTTGAGGAAAAATTCCGCTATGCCGAAAAACCCAGAATAGTGACATGAACAGTGTTTTCATAGAGAGAGAAAGCTCTGAGGAGAGAGAAAGTGGTTTTGTGTAAGTTCCTTATATATAACACTTATAGGGTTAACACTATAAGTGTTAGTTAAACAGAAAGAAAAACTAAAATGTAGATTACTAGCGAATCGATAATGATGCAAACACACTAGGGTTAGAGTTGTTAGACCGTGCCTCGGTCACTAACTGGGATTATGAGATCATGCTAAATATTACTACATGGTGATGGCGCTGGGGTCCACTCACAGGAACTTTTGGGTTGGTTTACATGATGATGAGTTACTGATCTTGTTTTTAATTGATTAACGAACTCTTTGAACTTTGGAATCTCGATGTTCTAATATGGGATTAGATCTTCAATCTAAACGGCTCGTCATCCTTTGAACGGTATCAAAATAATCACTGTTTGGGCGTATAACACAAATGCACGTGTCATTCATGAATAGAGTGGAGAATACAAGAGTATGATCTCACATGGACAATAAAAACTAAGCATTATAATAGGCATCTTATCTAAATTTGAGTGGATCAAAATTTTTGATTTTTTTCCCTTTACACGCACATACACAATTGATTTCAAAGAACTTTAAGATGATGGAAATGAGTTTAAATTAACAAAGTATTCTGCTTTTTAAAGGACTTGGGATGACGAATCTGTTTATCAATTCATTAACTTCTAATGAGTTAAGACTTTAGAGTTGACAATTTAATCCTTTTCGAACGTATTACCAAATTTTCTTATATGCACATCCGTCGAGGTTACACAAGCAGCTTCTTAAGCTACAACATGTGAAAATAAAGATTGCACAATTTAGAGTAAGAAGTCATTAAGCATCATAATATAAAAGAGCATATAATTAACATATATACGTCTATTTAATGTCAATTATGCTAATGTTTTGATGTAAGTTGGATATTTATTTCTAGATCCTATGTTTCTGATACTTAAACCCCTTGTATTCTTGTCGTCTTGCTTTGAAGGAAACTTTGGAGCGGCTGTGAATCCACGTGTTTAGCAGGGAATCCAGGGGCGTTACAGAGATATACACTGTAGTTTTTGGGGATGACGCTCGCGCATTCACATAGAATTTTCACTGTCCTAAGGGCAATAAAAAAAAGTTAGTTTAGGGAGTTTATTTGTGCATCATCACAGAAATCCACACCAAACCACAAGAGAGAAAATATTCAGTTTTACGTATGGAATATGATTTTTTACGGATATATGTTTTTATCTAATAGAGAACAAAAATAAATATGAATAATCTTGATGATTATAATCCCTGGCTCAGTTTAGGAACGAAATTATAGTCCTTTTTTAGTGGATATTCTGGTACTATAACGATGCTGTGATTTTTTACCCATTTTATTTTTTAGAGAGTTTTCCACGTAAAAATTTTGATGTCAATTCTATTTATTTTGGATCATTTAATTATCCCATTTTAGATACATAATAAGGGAAAAGTGCAGGGCAAATTTCCACTGCACATTATACCGACTTTTTTCCCAACAAGCCAGTGTTAGAGCTCTGATTAATTTAACCAGAGGTTGGTCCTATTACTGTGCAAATTAAAGTCGAAGACAGAGCCAACATTGTGGTGTGATCCGATTGACTTCATCGAACTATTTGATGTGGAAGTCGAAAATGGACGATGTCTTTTATTGTAAGGATTTGTATGAAATGATGGTAATGAAGATGAAACTCACTGATAAAGAGAAGAAAACATGGGCGTTGCTGCAACGCAAAGCTGATGGTGTGATCAAATAGTACATCAACTAGAGTGTCTTCCAACATGTGGCCAACGGCGTCGATATTTTTGCCAAATTGGAAAAGCTCAAGGCGATGTACCAGAGGAAGACTGCGATGAATAAATCTTCCATGATGCGAAAGGTAGTGAAATTGTAGTTCAGATACGACCGTAGTGTGACAGAGCACTTGAATGATTTTCACGGTATTGTCAATTAATTGACGAGTATGGAAATAAAGTTTAACGATGAGATACAAGAATTGTTATTATTAAGCTGTTTACCTTATAGATGAGAGACCCTGATGGTGTAATTGAGCAACTTCGATCTTGACATAAGCTCACAATGAACATCTTGAAAGATAGTATGCTAAACAAGAAAATCAGGAGAGAGGAGCTCAATTCGTCCAACTCATCAGATGCTCATGTGACAGAACATCGCAGACGAAACAAAGAAAGGACATTTCACCAAGACGACAAGGCCAAGGGGAGATCGAAGTCCTAGAGTCGGAAGGGCTTCACTTGCTATTATTGTGGCAAGCAAGACCACAAGAAAAATTAGTGCAGGAAGTTCAAAAGCGATACGGTGCAAGACAAGGTCAATAAGGCAGAGCAAAAGAACGAGCCAAGCACCACTTCCATTGCAACCATGGATAAAACGTACCTCATCTCGGATATCTCGAACAACGATTCCATCAACCTCACTTGCCCAGACTCGGATTGGGTGGTAGATTCCGATGGCTTATTTCTACTTCGTACATTGATTTCTTCTCATCTTACAAAAATGGTGATTATGGCCTTGTGCGAATGGAAAATAATGAGACCTCTAGAATTATGGATGTTGGAGATGTTTGGTTGCAAACCAATGCAGGTTCTAGCTTACTCTTGAAGGATGTCAGACATGTGTCCGACATTCGACTAAACCTGATTTCAGTTGGGATGCTGATGAAGAAGGTTACATTTCTCATTTCTCTGATTGGAGATGAAACTCTCAAAGGGTTCTTTGCTGGTTGCTAAGGAAAAGAAGCAAAGGACGTTATACTCAACGCAAACAAGGCGGATCAAAAGAGATGCAAATGCCATTCGGAGATCCTCCTCGATCGAGCTCTGACATAAGAGGTTCGGTCACATCAACGAGAAGAACTTGTAGATTCTTACACGTAAGCAACTCCTACCTTACGTGAAAGGTATTCCTCTTAAACCGTGTGTTGATTACGTAGTTAGAAAATTACACAAAGTATCATTTCTTTCTTCCCCTCCGTATATAAGAAAGAATATACTTAACATTATGCATACAGATGTCTGCTCTATGAGAGAGAGATCTCTAGGTGGTGCATACTATCTTGTTGTCTTTATAAATGACCATTCTAGAAAGGTTTGGGCCTGTGTCTTGAAAACTAAAGATCAGGTACCATACATGCTCAAGGAGTTTCATGACAGAGGGGAGAGACAAACTAGAAGGAAGCTCAAGTGTGTTAGAGTAGACAACTGTGGTGAGTACAGAGATCCGTTTTTCAAGGAATACTACATAAAGCACATCATCAGGCTTAAGAAGTCGATTTCCCAAGACACCTCACCAAAATGGAGTAGTGGAAAGAATGAACAGAACCATCTCAGAGAATATTTGATCTATGCTCTCTCATGCAAATCTCCCTAAATCTTTTTGGGGGGAGGCGTTGCTGACAACTGTTTACTTGACCAACCATTCTCTTTCAAGTCCTTTTAATGGTGATATTCCTGAAAGGGTTTGAAGAGGAAGAGACATGTTCTATTAATACTTGAAGGTGTTTGGATGCAGAGCGTTTATGCACATCCCTAAGGATAAACACTCTAAGCTTGAAAGTAAGGCCAAGGGGTGAGATATACAGGATGATCTCGGTGATGAAGAAGCTGGTGTTGTTGTTGATAGCCCAGAACCATTAGAGCTGTCGGAAGAACCAGCCCACTACAACCACCAGCACAACAAGAGACGTGACACATTACAAGAGAGCACAAACCATCCACCAGATATCCTGATACAGAATATGTGATGCTGACTGATGGGGGAAAATGAGAGAGCTACAGAAAAGCCATGCCAGATCCACCAAGCGACTGCTGATCACGAGCCATACAAAAAGAGATGCAATCCTTGCATGAAAACCACACATTCGAGTTGGTGAAATTATCGAAGAGCAAGTGCGCGTAATAGAATCGATGAGTCTACTGTTTGAAGACTGAAGATAAAAGCTCGCAGTCATGCTACAAGGCTCGATTAATTATGAAAGGGTTCACTCATAAGAAAGGTATTGACTGATAAAATTTTCTCCCCAGTTGTTAAGATGTCTTTTATCAGAGTTGTGTTAGGATTTACGGGCAATATAGACCTCGAGATCGAACAACTTGATGTGAAGACAGCTTTCCTCCACGGTGACTTAACGAAGGAGATTTGCATAGAGCAGCCTGAAGAGTTTTAGGTCAAAGAAAAGGAGAACCTTGTTTGTAGGTAAAAGAAGAGTCTGTATGGTTTTAAACAAGCCCCTCGGCAATGGAACAGAAAGTTTGAGTCCGTTATGATGGACAATGGGTACAAGAAGACTTCATCAGACTCTAGTTCGTGATGGTAACTTCATTTGAGTTCGTTGTGGATATGTTGATTGTCGGTCAGGATACTAAGAAGATCGTTGCTTTGAAGAAAACTATTATCAAATCCTTTGCGATGAAGGATTTGGATCCCGTTAGGCAGATCCTTGAAATGCAAATCTCCCATAGAAAGTACAGAAAGTTGTGGCTATCACAGGAATTATACATCGAGAAGATATTTGAAAGGTTCAATATCAACAATTCCTAACCTGTTAGCACTCCACTTGCAGGTCACTTCAAGTTAACAATGAAGCAATGTCCCTCAAACGAAATAGAGAAGCAGGAGATGAAGAGCATTCCATATGCTTCAGCTATTGGCACCTTGATATATGCTATGGTATGCCCCAAACTAAATATTGCATATGTATTTAGTCACAAGTAGATTTCAATCCAAGCCAGGGATAGAATACTGGGCAGCACTTAAATGGATTCTGAAATATCTTAGAGGTACGTCCAAGCTATGCATATGCTACAGTCAAAGAAAACCTGTATTAGATGGTTATACAAATATAGATATGGCATTCTCGGAAGTCTACCTTGGGTTATGTGACAACCTTTGAAGGGAAAGCAGTGTCATGACAGTCAAAGCTAAAAAAATGCGTTGTTTTATGTACTATACAGATAGAGTATATCCCAACCACTGAAATTAGTAAGAAAATGCTGTGGATGAAGAACTTCTTGCTAAAGTTGGGATTATAATAGGACAGATATAGACTCTATTGTGATAATCAAAGTGCTATTCACCTTGTTAGGAATCCGACCTTTCATTCCAAGTCGAAACACATTGATATGAGATATCATTGGATACTTGATGCATTGAACTAGAAGCGATTTCAATTCAAGAAGATCCCTATTTACGACAACATATCAAATATAATGGCGAAAACCTCACTCATGGAGAAACTTGAATTCTGCAAACAACAAGGTATGACGATGGTCCCCGGAAGGGTGAGAATTGTTAGTGCAAACATGTTCCCTCAAGTGGGGACCATATTCTTTAACATACACATTACATCAAAACAAACAAACAAAAAGGAGGTAAACAAGTTGCATGTTTATTGCCGGTCATGGAAGATATGTAATATTGTGCATTTAATGTACATGATGTTTACACTCTTTAATTTTTCATGGAGTTCCAACAGTAGGAGAGCAATTCGATGTGGACGATAGCTTTGTTCAACAAAACGTGGGACATAAACTGCAGTTTTTGGGGACGAAGCTCTCGCACTCACATAGAATTTTCACGCTGTCCTAAGAGCTGTATGTCACGGACCAACGAATTTGGAGTCTGGCCCAAATTAAAGCCCATGACAAATTGATGCGGCCCAAGTACGAGGCCCATCAAAGAAGGCCCAAGTTTATCCAAGGGAGGTACAAACCTAGGGAGGTGATATTCTAGAAGCCGCAAAGGCTTTATCTTGGGTAGGTTGGTACCAAAAGTCTACATGTAAATATAGACCATTAGATCGTTTTGATCTTCACCGTTGGTTGTGGAGGAGAAGTTGTATATAAGGGGATGTTTGGCTCATTTGCCAAGCCATCCATCCTTGAGTCCAATTTTGTGTAAACCCAAAAAAACCTCGAGAGTAATACATTGTGTTTTCCTCTCAAACCTTGTTCCGAGTTCCCATTTCTCTTACGAGTTCTTACTTAGCTATTTGGTGAGCGAATTAGGCTGAGCTCGAGCGAAGGTGTGAGTAGCTTGAGTATCGCACGGGTTGTGAGAAATCTAACCCCGTGACAAGTGGTATCAGAGCAATGATCCTACTTCGTGGAAGTGGTATCAAGGCGCGGTTCAAGTAAGAAGGGAATGGCGGATCAAAGCAACATGACCGAGTTCGTTGAAGAGGTGAACACCACGAATGTCACCATGCGTAAAGGGAAGGAAAAATCAAAGGATATTCTAACATCCTTCGAGTCATGACTCGAAAGGGTGGAGGACATCATGGGGAAGATGGTGGTGAGATTGGAGGACGACGTGCCAAGTAACGAGACCATTGATGCTCGGGAGGACGCATTCAAAGGTGAGTTGCAAGGTGTTCTTAACTCTCTCAAGAAAAACTTCGTAAAGAATTCCAAGCGCAGTTTGATGATGTTCGCACCGAGGTAACTTCTCTTCAAGAGGAGTTAAAGGTCATGAAGAAAAACGTTTCGCTATGTCGGGCAGCCATAGTGAATGGGGGAGTTGGTAGCTTTGGGAAGAGGTCTCGTGTTGACGTCCCCAAGCCAAAGGCCTTCTCTGGAAAACTGGATGCGAAGGAGCTTGATGCTTTCCTCTTCAACATGGATCAATACTTTGATCACATGGGCATTGATGACGAAGAAGGAAAGATCAAGACGCCAGCGACCATGTGCTGGCGTCGTCGCTATAATGACATCCAGATGGGTGTCTTCTTTATCGAGACTTGGGAAGACTTTAAGAAGGACCTCAAGTTTCACTTCTACCCGAAGAACGCTCAACATGAAGCGAAGTTACAACTTCGGAAGTTGAGGCAAGAGGGTACGATTCGGGACTATGTGAAGAACTTCACGGAGTTGCTTTTCCAAATCCCAAACATGTCGGAGGAAAACAAGCTCATCTACTTCATGGATGGACACCAACCATGGGCACAACAAGAATTGTAAAGACGTGGAGTGCAATCTCTTGCGGCGGCCATAGCAGCGGCGGAGTCATTTATCGAGTTCAAGAAGGGCGAGCCTTCTAAACTCAAGGAGTCGCGGGGATTCAGGAGCAAATCACCTACGAGCTCTCCACTCAAGGAGAATTCAAGCAAAGGTGATCGAAGAGGATGGAACGGGAGTGCCTCAAAGGACGCGGGGAAGTCCAAAGAGGTGAAATGCTTTTTATGCGAGGGTCCTCATCGTGTTCGAGATTGTCCGATGAAGAAGAAGCTCTCTGCCATGATCACGAAGGAAGAAGAGGAACCCGTGCAGGAGGAACCTGCGCAGAGAATGGGTACCTTGAAGTTGCTTAACACAATGAAGTCGATCGAGGTAAAGTCTTCATCAAAGGGGTTGGTGTACGTCGATGTGTTGATCGGATCGTACACAACTCGTGCCTTGGTCGATACCGGGGCAACACATAACTTTGTCTCGTTGGAGGAGGTAAAGAGACTTGGTCTTCAGATCATCAAAGAGGGAGGAATGCTCAAGACGCTAAATTCGAAGGCCAAACCAATCCACGGAGTCGCAGAAGGTGTACGACTCCGCATTGGAGATTGCAAGGGAACGAGCGACCTTTTCGTTGTTTCAATGGATGATTACCCGTTTGTGCTTGGGGTAGACTTCCTTGATAAGATGAAAGCGTTCCCGATCCCCTTTGCTAGCACCTTGTGTATAGCAAAGGAGGATGGTGCGTGCATGGTCCCTGATGGTTCGACGGGAAATGAGGATATAAGGGAAGGTGCTCTCGACCATGCAACTTGTTGAAAGATTTGCAACCAAGGGTGGTGGGCAAGGAAAACGAGAGGGGAAACCCAAGAAGCCAAAACCGAGGCAACCTCTTAAACAAGAGCAGCCACGGGGGAAACCGAAGGAGTTGGATCCGAGTTCTATCCAACTCTTGAAGGCTCAAGACGATGCGCGAGTTGAACGCCAAGTGAAGCATGGAGGATTGCTTCAAACGTGCAAGGGGTTCCGGACGCCGAGCGAGAGGAAAACACATGCCAAAGAGAGTCCAAGTACCCGTCATCATGAACAATGGCGAAAGAAGTCCGAGACGAGACATACGGACAAGAGTTCGAGGCACGAGGGAAATTTGGCACGGGAGACACACTTGCCCGAGGCGAAGGCAAGTGCGGAACGAAGGTTGTCTTTGTACGGAGACAAAGGCAACGTTGGGGTTTACCGCAAGGGTCGCAACGATGACGTTTGCGACTTTGGTGGAGGAGAATGTCACGGACCAACGAATTTGGAGTCTGGCCCAAATTAAAGCCCGTGACAAATTGATGCGACCCATGTACGCGGCCCATCAAAGAAGGCCCAAGTTTATCCAAGGGAGGTACAAACCTAAGGAGGTAATGTTCTAGAAGCTGCAAAGGCTTTATCTTGGGTAGCTTGGTACCAAAAGTCTACATGTAAATATAGAAAATTAGATCGTTTTGATCTCCACCGTTGGTTGTAGAGGAGAAGTTGTATATAAGGGGATTTTTGGCTCATTTGCCAAACATCCCCTTATATACGGATATATGTTTTTAATACAATAGAGAAGAAAAGTTACTGTGAGTAATGATGATGATTGTAATCCCCTGGCATAGTTTAGGGACAAAATTTATAATCGTTTTTTAGTGGATATTTTGATACCATATCGATCCCGTGATTTTTTTATCCCTTTTTTTTTAGAGGATTTTTCACGTAAAAATATTGATTTCAACTCTATTTATTTTAGATAATTTAATTATTCAATTTTAACTGTACGATGAGAGAAAAATGTGGGGCAAATTTCCGTTGCATATTATACCGACGGCTTTTTCCAACAATGAGTATTAGGCTTACTCAGCTCATGGAAACTACAAGATGAAAACTCATTTTCTCAAAGCTGAGTCACGTAGAGTAAATCCAAACAGCGCAAATACAGACAAAGATGACTACGTCCCAATGAAAACTCCCTTGCCTGCTTCTGGGTGAGAAGTCCTTTTCTCGAAGGGCCTGAAGTGGTTTCTTCCACAACAATAAGGTGATAACCCCAGTGTGAGTTTGAGAATACAGCTTGAGTCATGCGAGTTTCCTTTTTATGCTTGTTCATGACAGAAGACCACAATGATACATATCTTGGCATCCTCCGTCCTCCTAGACATATGTCCCACAACCCATAAGGACCTAAGAAATGAACAATGCCCTGATCCATCACAAATCACGTGAAAAAAAAAAACAATCATATCAAATAAGGTAGAAAGCAAATGTAGTAGAAAACTTTTCTTTTCTTTTCTCTTCTTTTTTGATAAAGTACCAAAAGATGTTAGGTGATGTCGTTTGTAAATATTGGTATTCATCTGGCCTAATCAAAAAGAGGTAAATATGTCGTTTGTAAAGAAATGACAAATAAATGAGGCAGAAAATAAATGTTTGTATTATGTCGTTTGTCATCCATATGTTTTATCATTTAGAAATTTTATGTGTATATATATAATAGATTTTTACCTAATCAAAAAAAGTTGGCTCAATGATAAGCCGCTTACTTCTAACCGTTAGATTAGAGATTCGACATCTGAGAGCATTAGACTACGAAACTACGAACCATTAGACTCCTTCCCAAACTACGAACAAATTAAAATCATCAAAATCAGAAACAACCAAACAGAGGGGGAAAAAACAAAAGCAAAAAGGGAAAAAGCAAAACACTTGAACCAGACATTCGTAGCACATGCAAATTGCTTCCAATCGCAAACTGCTGCATTGCAATCACAATGACTCTTTCAAAGTCGCCATCTTCGATTTGCAAACCCTAATCCTAGCTCATTGTTCCTCCTCTTTCTCCACATCGGGGCTGCAGCAGCGAAGCAGTCCTTCGCCGGCCGATTACATTGTTATCCAGGCGGATCGTCGATGTCCGCGATCGCTGACAGCATGTGGTGCAACGATTTGAGTCGGCAACGGTATAAACAATGATGCGACCCTCTGGCAGCTTGAATACAGAATACCATAGCTTTATAGACTGAAAACCTTATTTGTCTCTGATTTATTTTTGTCTTGAGAAAAAGGAATCATTAACAAATTTTTGTTTTATATCCACTGTACTGATTTTTATCACAGTCAATGTGTTTCCTAGACATTTGTTAGTGTTGTCTTTCTTTGGTTCCTGTATGACTGGATCCGGGCGGATGGTGCATGGTGAGACAGTGGATTTGGTGGGAAAATATCCTTTTTCTGATTTTTTTTTATTGATCCATCACTCCTACACATAATCTGCAAGCTGTTATTTAAAGACAGGAGTCAGGCGTGCAGTTCCTAACAAAACACACAAACGTGGATGTGCTTTACAAATAGTGCTTTACAAATAGTGCGGGCTTGCTTTTCCAACAGTGCAGACGCGATCCCGAGCGTGATTCAATTTTCTCCATTGTCAAGGTTATCGGCTTATATTCTCCCCCTAATCTTGACATGTCTCAAGTTCGCGAACACCCATCAAATGATGCATAGTAACTTGCTTAACATTTGACAATGACTTTGTTAGTGCATCAGCTCGCTGTTCTTCGATGCTCACGAACTCCATACATTTAGCAGGGTCATCCTTCACCCCGATGAAGTTGATTATGGGGATTCTTGCATGTTTAGCTTCATCCTGGATGACAATGAGACTCTAGAAGAACCCCCGCGTGGCGTGGGCATCCTGTATCTCCTTCACTTTTGTTTGAAGATTTGTTATTAGAGCTTTCTGCTATTTTCCCACCTTCATGATTTTTTCCAGCAAATATTTCAGCGCCTCACTCTTTTCTGTCACCCTGGCATGGATTCCATCTACTTCTTCTCCCACGCCAGATCCCTTATGCCCAATATGGTTTCTAACCTCTTCCCTATTATAGGAGATGTCATCTTCAACATTGATTAGGTTTTCCCCCTTGAGGGCACCAGGTTTCTTGCTTTTCAAATCCTCATTATCTTATGGATAAAGGATAGCGCTAGATTCGATGAGGTAACTATCATTACCTCTACGTTGTCCTTTGATCAACTCATTCATTTCATCAGCAGCATTCTCCGCCTTAGCTACAATGTTGTGTTCCTTCTTTTCTTGTATTGTTGGTGTAGTAACAACTTTTTTGTTAAAACCAAATTCTTCTTCTCTAGTTGATTAAGATACTGGATCACTTTACTAGCATTTACGTCAAATACATCACCTGCAATAGATTTTTCCTTTAGATCAGCAAGAACTTTAGTGATCGGCGGTTGTATGACATGACCGAGTTTGGCATGCCACAACCATGTCGGTTCTTCGAACATCAACAACTTGCCGTTATCATACACCTTCATGGCTTCTCCCGCCATGTTCACACTTGATTCCACTCTCTATCATTTGTACAAGACTTATGACATTAGAGTTAGCTTCGGAATGTAGTATACCTCATGGAGGGTATACTATTCTCCATTCTTGTACTGAAACACGATCGTCCCTTTGCCCATGACCTGAACAACTGAGCCATCGCCAAGCCTCACCTTCCGATGATGTTCTCATCTACCTCCTGGAATATTTCTCGCCGGCCTGTCATATCATTGCTAGCACCGTTGTCTAAGTACCAGATATTCATATCTGTTGTCTTCTTCTCGCCATGGTGAAATCTCTACCGTACCCTTCCTTCTCTAGGCTGCATGGTGTCTTGCTGTGTCTTCTCCTGAGACATGAAAAACAACAATGCTGGCTCATCAGTAGCTTGTGTGTGTTCTTTCTCATCGTTCCGCCACTTGCTACAAAACTCATAAGCATAGTGTCTCATCTTCCCGTAATTGAAACACTTGATGTCCCTCTTGTCACGGCTGCTGTTGCCGGTGCCTCCCGCACCTTCTTGGCGTGTTGCATAATTGCCACCTCGGCTGCCCCTTCCGCGACCTTATCCATGCCACTGGTATTTGCCTTGGTCTGAGATGCCGGATCTGCTTCCCTGTTCAGATGACGAAGTTTCTCCAGTGCTATTCGTCTAGGGTGCCTGCCGCTCGGTATGAGTGAACATGAGCTCACTATCACAACTGCCGGTATTCTCGTGGAGTCAAACTCTCTCCTCGTACGCCTTCAATCTATCTATGGCCTCCTCGAACTGCATCATCTCACTGTCAAAAAATTGATCGATCCCAGCAACAATTATGAAGTATATGTGAGGCACAAAATCGAGTAGCTTCTTGACTAGTGCGACATCGTCAAGATCTGCACCAAGGCTGAAAAATCTACTGGACATGCCACTGAGTTTTTCGGTGAATTCATGAATCGACTCCTGTTTTTTCCTCCGTGGAGCATCAAACTCACTCTTCAATGTCTACAACCGTGCCTTCTGTACACGATAAGCACCCAGGTACCTTGTCTTCAAGCTCTCCTAAATTTTCTTTGCCATCTTCTTCTTTGTAATCTGAAGAAGAACATCTTCGGCGATAGATTGAAGGATGTAAGCACACATCTTCTTGTCTTTTCTTGGATCAACCTCCTCTTCCTCTGCTGGTTCGACCCCCTCCTATACTTCTGAGCATCTAGGATTACCTCCATCTTTATTGTCCATACTGCATAGTTAGAAAAGTTCAAGATTGGGTAATGGAAAGGCACTCAACCACTCTCCTTCGATGTTGGGGAATGGATTACCTCCATCTTTATTGTCCATACTACTGGGGAATAATTGATATTGTTGGGATTTTTATTAAAAAGAAAACAACTTTAAAAAAAAACTTTTCTCCTTTTTCTTTCCTCGTCCGTGCCGCGCACGCTTCTCCTTTTTCCTCCCTTACACTCTCTTTCCTTTTCCCCTTTTTGTTCACTCATGCCTTCTCTGTCTTTTCCCCTTTTCTTCTTATCCTCGCCATAACAACCAAACACAGTCCCTAGTCCTCTCCTTCCTTTCCTCTTTCTTCTCTTTTCTCTCCTTTTCAATGCTGCCTTCTCTGATACACAATCAATTCCCTCAATATTTCCAAATCCAATCAACCTCTAAATCAGCGGAGGCGGTGCCGCCTGGGGGAAGGCAGCAGAACCAGCGTTGTTTAGGGCGGGGAGACAGAAGCAGCGACAACGGAGGCTGGAGTTTGACATGGCGAGTGGTGTTGGATCTCAGGGACACCTTCAGCGACTACGACATGGATCTGGTTGATTGGGGTTTCGAGGCTGCAATCATGGCGACAGATCTAAGCGGCTCCTGCAGATCTCTGGGACGGGGCAGATCTGATGGTGAAATGAATAGCGGTTGTGGCTCAAGACGGCGGACTCCTTCAGATCTGAGATCGAGGCTACGGTTAGGGGATCCTGGCAACGGGACTAGAGGATTGGTTGTGGTTGGATCGGGATGATCTCTTTCTCTGCGCAATGAGATCTGTGGATCTGTCAATGGATATGCTCTGATCCGGGATAAACCTCCTCGGCTCCGATACCAAATGTTGTCTTTCTTTGATTCGTGTATGGTTAGATCCGGGCTGGTAGTACATGGTGAGACCATGGATTTGGTGGGAGAATCTCCCTTTCTAATTTTTTTTTTCTTTTATTGATCCGCCACTCCTATACATAATCTACAATCGGCTATTTAAAGGCAGAAGTCAGGCGTGCAGTGCCTAAAAAACACACAAGCGTGGGCGTGCTTTACAAACAGTGCTGGTGTGCTTTTCCAACAGTGCGGATGTGATCCCGAGCATGATTCACTTTTCTCTATGGTCAAGTTTATCGGCTCAAAGTTAGTGGATTAGATTACAGGGGCTACTTAGCTATCTCTTGCCGCGCAAACAAGACTCCGGCACGGAATTGCAAATTGCGAGGTAATATATATGTCGAATTCTTCCTTTATGAGTTTAATAGGCAGTAAGGTGACCTAACGGGAGATGCATAGGCGTGAAGCAAAAGGTTGAAAGGTGAGTTGAATGGCATGTAGTAATGGAAGTGAAGTTTTTTAATAGATAAATGTTAAACCTCATGTGTTTTGTTGATACCAAATAATAATACACTGATGTTGTTCTGAGTTTCAATGTTATGCTGATCCATATTCACATGTTTTGTACATAAAGTATCACATGGAGCTCAAATCAAATGAAGATGAATATGAAGATTATTGATCCAAAATGGAGATGATTTGAAATTCGGGTTTGGAATTTGATGAACGAAGTGAAGATGTTGATCAAAATTATAAACCTCAAGCGCAAGTTAGAGATAATAGCAAGAGCTACTGGATGGAAGCTACAGTTCGCTCTATGTAGAGTCTTGTGTGTGATATGACACCCTATTTAGTTAATCAATCAAAATCATGAGCACTCACAATCTATTGAATTACCAAAGGGAAAATATTTTTGCGAGGGTCCACTCTTGACTAAGAACGGATTCTTGTGTTAGTAACAGATTCTATTACAAATTCCTAATTTTTCGGATGACATTTTAAAAAGATATTTATCAAATATTTTAATTTTTTTTGTTATGTTTAAACCAGAAACATTTTAAGTGAAAATATGGGTTGACTAGTCATTGATTGGTTAGGAAATATCCCTAAAGTTTAGGAGAATATAAAATGAATATATTCACTTGATTTAATTGTGTTTTTCCATCTTCTTCCACCTTCCCACTCTCTATTCTTCAATGGATATTATTTGAAAACTGAGAAAATGTTTTTGGATGACATTGAATCACAAAGAGCGAAAATGGTTTCAAGATGAAAAGTTTACAATTTACATTTGGTGATTTAAAAGGTTTGGATTTCATGTTTTTGAAAAAGGTATCAAGCTGCATGTTTTGTTGAGTCATACTGTATTCAAGATATATGACCAACCACACTCGTGGAGTGTTGTGTTGCGTGAGAGACTTGGACCTAGTTTGTATAAATCATATAGTCATTAAGATGTGTCTGTAATTAAGTTTGTCTTAATCTAGAGGTAGACGTAAACATAAGTAAAATGACTTGTAAGTGTCCTAAATTTAAGAACTACAGGTGGAGTCTTGTAGTGTGTGATCTGTAAACAAGAAAGGTTGATAGATCATACTTATGATGATTTTAGCACATTGTTGTGCCTCGACATTGGACGTAACTCTCCAACCAACTCAGAGACGAGCCGGTATACATCTTGTATTATTTATTATTCCTGTATTTTTTGTTATCCAATTGATCATGAAGAAGATTGTATGAAAATTTAAAACTGCAAAATATAAGAACGATCTCTTAACGAGAACTGTTTTCGTCTAAAGAAGTGACTCTTAATATAACTTCGGTTCTTAGTGCATCATTTTGAAAAAAAATCAAAAAAACTGAAATCCACAATTCATCCCTTTCTTAGCATTTTTTGTGACTGGGAACTAAAAGTATATAAATTGTAGGGTGTATTCGATGTCCACAAACAAATTGTGAAACTTTATCCTAAACAATAGCGTATGGAAAATAACAAGACTGAATAGATAGGCTCGCACTGCTCACTGAGGGGAGACTTTGGTCAATTTGATTCTGTCGTTGCCTTTTGCACCATACCAACAAAAGATCGTAGAAGCCTTGATACAAAGATCTGTTCAAGTGCTTAATAACATTATTCAGTAGGATACCCTGAAACGTCTGAATGCTTCAAAATGTTTCTTCGCAACCTAGAAGCTAAGGTGTTCATGGAATAAGCTCTCGAACTTGTTCATCTCCTCGTGTGGAAGGGATACCCAAACATTAACGCCGCCAGTTCCAATTCCTCCCGCGACGGAACCTGCCTTATAAGGAAGCAGCTTTATGATGTCCTTCCTCTTAGAAACCACAGGGCAGCGGTATATGGGCTTACCCCAAGGATACTCCACCTCGTTGAACGGCAACCTCAGCCAAGACGTTATGATGAAGTCCCCATTGGGGAACCCTTTGTTCAATTCTCCCCAATCGATTGCTGATCTCACGTATGAGTCTGTGATCATGGCTGCCCCTTCTGCCACCATCTCGACCAACTTCGAAAATGGTGCCTCTGCGATCTCACAGCATTTTGCTCTCGCATATGCGGACAACACTGCATTCCCGGTGTATCCTACAGGCAGTGGAGGGTTCAACCTCTCCCTGACGTCGACAGCATACAGGAGTGTCGAGTCCCTTTCTAGGTTGTCTTTAGACAGGGCCTTGCAGCGCCATATATGGGCCGACACTACGTTGAAGCTCGTGATGCGAGCTTGTCCACTTGATGGGCCGGATATGGCCTTTGCTTTGAGATGAAGGAGGTCATCTGAGCTCAGATGGAAGACCTTGAAGTCGAGCTCATCGGAGCTGCTGTGAAAGACATTTAGGTTGCTATTAGCCGCAGCTTCTGGACTCAAAGGGACGTTGAGGTTGAGGCGTTCGTGGTGTGGGAAAGACACTAGAGGAGGGGATCTAGCCGCCAGGAGTTTCCGATCATTGCATGGGGTCACCACGAGTTCTTTATCACCAGCCAGGGCAGCCAGATTCTGAGCAAAAATTAAAGAACTGGTGCCATCGAAGATGGCATGGTTTCTTTGTACACCCATCGCAAATCCGCCACATTTGAATGCAGTCATCTGCCAAACAAAACCAACAAGGAAGTAGTTCGAAGGGTACATTTTAATGATCAATACAATGTCAAATAACTGTGAGTCATGTATGTTAACCCTGGCTAATCTGATGAGATATAGTTTGAAGAGAACAGCTTATAATTATTTTCACAGCAGAATAGTTTTCATGTCATCCTTGGACACAAGGCTACATTTGCACAAGGTACAAGATCAAAAATCAAGCTTTACCAACAAAAGCCTGGTTATGCTGACGCAGATATCGAGCTACGCAAACAAGGTCATAAGAAACGTACACTAACAATGGCACTTAAAAGTAGTCTACATCCTAAATGTCCAGATCGAGTGGTCTCCAAGAGATTCTCGTCAGTTCAGATCGAGCTTCAACATGAATCCAAAGTAATTGTCTCAAGTGCTTCAGTTTTCCATCTTTGAACTACCAAATATCATTCATGATTCACCATACGATAAAAATGTATGATTGAATTGTTACAAGATCAATAACACGAACATAAAGCTAACAATAACAACTTAACAAGGGGAGGCACAAAATATGTACTGTATTTGAAAATAGCATGAAGAGAAGGATCAAACCTAAAAAGTAATCTGAATATAAGTAGAAGCATAGCATACCTGGAAAATACAGAGTGGATGACTATCCGGACTCAAATTATCCAACCTCTTTGTAACCAGTTGCTCGAATGCCGGGTTTGGGTAAACCAAGTCCCCGATTTCATCCAAGGTTCGCTCACTCCTGGCCACAACGAAACCAAACCCAGCATTATTGCAAACGAGCTCCAACCGACCGGTATCAGGATCCAACTTTATCCGGCCTGATAGAAACTCATAAGCAACCTGCAGCTTTCGGAGCGCATTCTCTATTTTTGTAAATACTATTTCAGAAGGAAAATCAGGATTAGCACCAAAGAAATGTATAGTTTGTACATCAAAGTTCAAGACTTGATCAAGATTGGACAAGAACATGGATTTAGTCTCGTGATTTTCCTGGTCGGAGAAAATCAACATAGAATTTTCTAACGTGACGAGCAAATCATCGACGAGAGGCAATGGAGAACTTCGAACAACAGCCGCCATGGTGGTCTATGGTGTCCTACAGCTTTGAAAGCTGAAACTAGGTGCGACTCTTCTTTTTATAAGGAGTTCTAATTTTTACTTCTTATTTTTCGGGCTTCAGTAAGACTCTTAGATATGGCCCTGCTACCATAGAGGTCACTCCAAACTTCCATCAGCTCGTAACCAATAACCATCACCCAAGGCAACTCATCAGAAAGTTCCTGGAGCTGTAACAGCAATCAGTATCACCATCTAACAACGCTAACGACAATAACATTTACGTCGCAATGGATTAGGAAAAATAAAATGGTAGCAGCATTTCCAGTCTAACAAATTACGATGACAGCAACCAAATTGAAAATTGACCTAGTTCTTGGTAAAAATTCCTTTTCACAAAGATTTTACGGAGAGTACATACTAGTGGCGACATAATACATATACAGACCAAGAGGACTACAAGCCAACAGAAATTCCAGCTTATGACTGCTTCTTGGTGAAATGTCCCGTTCACAAAGGGCTTCATGTGGCCCTTTCAAGAATGATGTGGCGGTAACGATCCGCTACAAGTTTGAGAAAGTGATTGATTTTTCTTTTGGAGATGTTTGTGAGTTCCTTCCTTTTATGCTTATAGAACATAATTTTGAATTTGATTTTGTTGCATGTTGATTTTTTACGTATATGGTTGTGTTTTTTTATTTTGAGTTTTGATTTTGACTCGTATGACCGACAAGGGAGAGGATAATATGAATCGCTTGTTTCAATGTTCACACTTTACTTTTCCAATTAGACGTATTGTTCTATAACAACAAGGTACTGTTTTCTCTTACTGCGACGAAGACGATGTGGGGCAACGATGACGCACAATAGTGCAAACGCACTGAAATGAAAGAGGATGAGCCATTGGGAAAGAGTGTTTGAGTTGATTATTTTTTTATAATTAATTGATGGATGGATATTTATTTGGTATAATTTTGAATCAAAATTAAAAAATATATTTTTTTTATTTTTTTATTATAATATTGGGCAATGAAGTCCTTAATTTTTGTTTGACAATCAATAAATAAAATCTTTTATATGAATAATTGATCATTATTTTTGTTTTTTGAAACTTATCCATAATTTTCTATTTTAAAACCTATTTCTATTCTGTCTCACTCATTCAAGTTCCATAAATCGTCGTTAATGAAAACATTCTACTTCTTTTACCAAGTTCATAGCCAAACACGGTATCTACTTCTTTTCGATCGTGATAATATCAAAATGGCCCATCGTAATCCCTGCCAGCGACCGCCAATCAGGCAAGCTGGTTGACGATGGCTTCGGTGGGAATAATGTTGGAGGATAGCATGCGGTCGAAGAGAGGCGAGAGGCCAAGGGGGAGGAGATGGGTTATGGGAATTGAGGGCGCAGAAGTGAAGCAGAGGGTTGGCATATGAGTGGTGGTGAAGAGGGATATGGCAGTGGGGAGGTCTTACGGAAGAGGTAGGATTGGAAGTCGAATTACAGCTGGGATTCCAGCAAGTGCTGGTGGCAGTGGTGGCGTTTGTTGCGGTGATGGTTGTTAGGCGTTGCACTGCAGGGTAGAGCTCAAAGATCAGGGCAGGACAGATCAATAATAAAAAAAATCGGAAGTCTTCCAATTAAATTCTTTTGTCTCGCCACGCATCACCACCCCAATTCAAACTAACAATGGTGATGGGTAGTCGACAGTGATGGCGATAACATTGGGCGTTGGGGTTTGAGGACGGCTAGGGTTTTGTTGCGGACGAGACTGGTTTTGGGATGAAATGTTATTGTGGATCTGAGTCCATGAAATTGGATTTGGGACTAGGATGAAGAGTATGGGGAAGGAGTCATAAGGAGCAAAATGGTCAGAATAAGGGAGCGTTTATGTCTTTTTTTTTTTTCTTTTTTCTTTTTTTTCGTTAACGGCAGATCATATAAAATAACTGTGGCATTTTGATCATATAAATATCTGGGGCTCATTTGCCTTGTTTTAAAGTTCGATCTTTAAATATAAATCCGAGAAAATTAAAGAGGATTAAATATTATTTTTTCTTTTTTTTTTATATGAATGAAGAATTAACTTAAACATAATATCCACCGTATTCATGACCCCTCGTTAAAATGGATGAACTCCCCAATCACCAACATATAGGCTATCACCTATGTCACCGAAAACAAAACTCTCCGTTCCCAAAAAAAAAAAAAAAAAAAAAAAAGTTAAATAAATAAACAATCTTATCTATACATTAAGAAAAATGGGTTGAATTTGGTATAAATGATCTCTTTGTCTTATGTATGTTAGTTCAAGTGGAGGAATGAGAAAAATGACTAAGTGGTGTGATAATGAGATATAAAGTGAATAGTTAAAATAGTGAAGTAAATTAGATAAAAAAAAATTACATTTATAATAAGAGAAAGTGATTAGATGACCTTTAGGTGTGTCACTAACAAATTTAAAATAGATCCAACGATCTAAGTTAAATCACAAAAAATCGAGATTAAATCTAACAAAAACCCAAAAAACCAAGCATGACTCCTCACCATCCCCTTTCACTCTATCTCTATTCATCACCTCCATGCATACTTGTTGCGAGAGATGGAACTGATTTTGCCGTCCACGCCACACGACAAAGATCATCATCGGAAAAGGAGCAATCCTCATCGATGGTTGTGCAACCATCGTTGGAGAGAGAGCCTCCATAGAGTGGAAGGGGATGCTTAGGAGTCTTGTCTGGGTTTTGGGGGTTTTTGTTAGATTTAATTTCTGTCCTTCGATTTTTTGTGAATAAGTTAGATCGTTGGATCCATTTTAAATTTGTTATTGACACACCTAAGAGTTGTCTTTGTCAAGAGACACAATCCATTTTTTTTATAGTAATTTTGTAATTTTTTGGGACGGATAAATTTAAAAAAAAAATTATTTTTTTGGGACAAAGGTAGTAACATATACAAGATACCGAAATACTTTATGTCGAGGAATCAATTTTAACAAAAGTTCGAATTGAGGGTAGAAGACCTTATCAATATATATTTAATATTTTTCCTCACATAAAGGCCCATAAAGATATTAAAAGATATCAAGAATTCTCACAATCCCTTTGACCTATTATTTATATTCGCGTCTCCAATTAATGTTTTTTTTTTCATTCAAATCTTTTTCCACCAAGAACGTTTTCTCAAACTCTTTGATCCAAAAATTTGGAGTCTGATACTTTCACCACTGGGTTCAAAAAAAAATCCATATTTCAAATTCACGATCAAGAGTGTTCTTTTTTTTATAGTATTGGTTCTTCTATATCATCTTGACAATCAAGATATGGTCGAAAGAAAAAATAGCTATTGATAAGCCTTCTTCCTATATCTATGGGACATGAAGTGTGGATAGTACTGACTCAACATATATCAAGTTCTATATAAGGTCCTAACTCGTGATCTTTTGTCACAATCTGCTATGATATCACGTCGAGGAATCAATTCTATTAAAAATCCAAATTGATGTATATCTAACACTCTAAAAGAAGATCTAGACGAACATCTAGGCTTAAAGTACTCTGAAATGAACTCGTATCATTTCAATTTCAACGTAGTTCATGACACATGAAAGTATAATAACCAAAATTTCATCAAGCATATCAAATCATGCGCCTTCTGTCCCATCTCCTTCAACTAACATCACCTACGCCTTGACGGCACAACAAAACCAAGACAGTAAACTTTTATGCAAGACTCGCACTAGAAACATAAATAATCAGATCTTCTCTTAACTACTAATATCCAAACAAAGCTTTCTTTGACTCTCAACTAGTATCACATCATGCGCATTCTGTCCCATCTTCAATTCACAGAGCAAATCATCTCCAAACTAGTAACACATCGAAAACGCTGACTGTCAACTCGACAGAGGAAAAAATCAGCAGTGTTCGTTGGATTACCTCTCGATCTAAGCTTTCTCCGCTTCTGCGAATTCCTCTCGATCCGATGACAGTAACTAGTCGATTCCCTAACCCTAATTTTCCTCCATCTAGCTCTAGATCACACTTCAAACACCTATTTTCTCCTCAACCTCGTCCTCTAAGTCGCCATCGTCGTCTTCCGTGAACGGACTCTTCCCGTGATTCCGGCAGCGATCTTTGTGTTCTTTCCCAGAATTTCTTCCATTGAAGAATGTGATTTTACTATGAGATGTATATATACTTTGTTGTTATTAAATATAATGAATGGACGAACAAAAATATTTTATGTATGTGTTTGTATGTGTTAGATTTTATCAAATTTAAAAAAAAAGATTTTTTTTAAGATAATGAGGATTATTTTAATAATTGTGAACAGATAATAGATGTATTGTAATTGAGTTTTCTTGATTTTAGATTTTTTTAGATAAAACATTTTCAAATTAGATAGTGTTATAATTATTATGAACATAAAAAAACAAATGTTGTATTTTATTATGGGATAAAAGGAATACGTCCTCCCTAAGGATTCAAGAAAAGGGTGAATATTTAACAATTATCTAATTTATCCTTTGAGAAAATAGTGAGAAATGAGGGGAAAAAAAATGATACTACTGTCGTTTCAATTGATGTTTTCATTGATTAAGGCAAAGCTATGTTTTCATTTTACTCTCTCGTTCCATAATTTTTACAACATATATTTTGTAATTTTTTATACGTTTGAATATAAGTCTCGTCTTGGTATAAAATCACGTCTGATCGTCTCGATACGTATTACATTAAAATATATAATTTATATAATCATTGTTGTTTCATTATAAATTACAAAAAACTATATTTGATTGTTGTTGCACACATATTAAACTTTGCATCGACATACGTATCCGATCAATCTGTTGTAAGAATTTCATATAAGAGGTAGTCTTTACTTATCTTTGGAGTATGAGAGAGAGATGAAAAAGGAAAAGGAGGAAAGATAGGATGATAATGGGTTGAGATGATTTGATATATAATAAATATTAAAGATAATTGGGTATTTTGACACAAAAAAAGTTGCCTATTTCTATAATGTTGTACTTTTTTTGTCATCCAAATATAGAAAGATGTAATTTTTTTTATTTTTCTTGGACAGAGTGACAAAAGTGAGGTTAGTTTTTTATTTTTGATTTTTTGCTTTTGTTAGTAAAGTTGTATTCTTTTCGTCCCATATTATTTATAATATTTTTATTGTTGGATTATCTCAAAATATATATAATATTTTTTCTTTCTTGAAAAATATTAATGTAAAAAATATCAAATTGTTACGATACATTCCACTAACTTGTCTCTCATCTACAATACTAAACTCAAATATCACTAAAAATCATTACTCTTTTTTCAAAAAAATTCATAAAAAATTAACATATATATAAATTTTCGTGTCGAATCAAACCGTTGCAAATAATTTGTAAATGAGGAAGTGATTTTCACGGGACAACACAAAATTACAATACCATGCAATGATTTTGGGACTTAGGCGGCACGCATCATGAGTAATTCTTTATTGCACTTAACAATTGACAATGTGATAACCTAGACCCTGTTCTGAACCGAAATGGCTGTGTTTGTTGTAGTAATTGACAAGGTGATTAAAATTGGAAAACATACATGGGACATAGCATTTTGAATTTAAATAACCTTTGAGTTAGGAAACAAGGATGAGGACGTAACCTTGACTTGGAGCATTTGTATTAAAATCAACGGATTTTTTATTTTACATACTCAAATCTTTCATTTTCACATGTTATATAATAGTTATTTGTCATCTATTACATCAGAATTTCTATCTTTATCTCTATATCTTTATATTAATAATATTTTATATCTTTTATTTCTTTACTCTCACTTTCATCGTCTCCATTGTCCTGGACATTCAAACCCACACCAATCACACAACCGATGTCGCCTTGAACAACCACCACGTCACCATTGGAGTCATCATCGTCCATCCTGTTGCCTCCTACCCAAAGTATTTTTTAGTGCAGTGTACAATGCATCAAAATATTTTTGTCCTGAACCAACATAAAGACCCTTCTACACTTGAACAAAAAAATAACATATATTTTTTTATTAGTTAGAGATGCTACAATATAGTCCCAAAATTATAAACTCACTATTCATAATTATACATAAATAATAGGTCCAATTTTTGCCTAATTTTTCATTTTCGTTGTCTAAATTAGATAACTTATCTATTTTAGGTACTTGCTCTTGGTGGGGAGAAACTAACCATTATTTCAATGTACTACATGTATACGATCCATTATTACAATGTACTATATGTATACGATCCATATGGTTTTATCAAATCGACCAATCATAACTTAAAAAACATCTTGATTTACCAGGTACTCTATCCATCCATGCCAACAAAGATCGCGTCGATCAGAATAGCAACAACCAGGGTAAACATCAAGCTAGATGTTCATAGAACAAGCTTTCAAACATGATCATCTCCTTGTGTGGAAGAGCAATCGAAACATTAACACCACCGCCGTGGCTACCCCCTTTTCCATCAGAGTTTCCATCAGCAATATCAGGAAGTAAGAATATGACGTCCTTCCTCCTAGAAACCAAAGGGCAGCTATATACAGACTTACCCCAAGGATACTCCACCTCGTCCAACCCCAACCTCCACCAAGACGATATCATGAACTCCCCGTTAGGGAACCCTTTGTTCAACTCTACCCAGTCGATGGCTGATCTTACATATTCGTCTGTCATCCTGGCTGTCCCTTCTGCCACCATCTCGACTAACCTGGACAATGGCGCCTCAGCAATGTCCCTGCACTTGGCTTTTGCATATGCAGATAACACTGCGTTCCCGTTGTATCCCACAGGCAAGGGCGGGTTCAGCCTCTGCCTTATGTCTACAGCATACAGGAGCGTTGATTCCCTTTCTAGGTTGTCCTCAGCCTCAAAGGACAGCGCCTTGCAGCGCCATATATGGGCCGCAACAATGCTGAAGCTCGTGTACCGGAGTTTTCCGCTTGATGGGCCGGAGTTTGCCTTTGCCTTGAGATGCAGCAGGTCATCCGGGCTCAGATGGAAGACCTTCAAGTCCAGGTCAGTGGAGCTGTTGTCGAAGATGTTGGAGTTGGCATCAGTTGTGGCGTGTGGAGCCAGAGGGATGTTGAGCTTGAGGCGTTCGTGGTGTGGGAATTTGACTAGAGGCGGCGATCTAGCAGCTAGGAGTTTGCGGTCGTTGTATGGGATCACTGCTAGTGGTTTGTCACCGGCTATGGCAGCCAAGTTCTCCGAGAAAATCCTTGTGCTACCACCGTCGAATAACGTATGGTTAGTAAGAACTCCCATGGAAAATCCGCCACACTTGAACGATGTCATCTGTGAAATATAAAAAATAAGAGCAAAGTTTACTGTCTGAAGGAGTCTTAAGACTTGATCATCTCAAGAGAGCTAGAAGATGCAGATCGAACAAGTTTGAGCACAAGTTCCATAGATCGAACAAAGCCGAAATAGGCTCACAGAATTAAGCAAATAGAAGTTCAATCAGATCGAACAAAGTACTATATGGTCTCAGTTATTATGAAGTAACTCTACGCTCCAAACATGAAAACAAGCACTGAGCATAAAAGGAAGACGGTGGCTCTACTACAAGTAACTGTATATGACATACCTGGAAAATACAGAGCGGATGACTCCTGGGACTCAAACAATCCAACCTCTTGGTCACTAGGCTTTGGAACGCTGGGTTCAGGCAGACCAAATCCCCGAGTTCATCCAAGGTGCGCTCACTTCTAGCCACGACAAAGCCCATCCCAGCATTATTGCAATCAAACTCCAAGCGACCCGTATCTGTATTCATCTTAATCCGTCCCGCTAAGAACTCATACGTGACCAGCAGTTTCCGCAGCGCATTCTCTATCTTCTTGAAAGCAATTTCAGGTGGAAAATCAGGCTTAGCAGCAAAATAATGAATAGACTGGACATCAAAGTTGAGCCCTTGATCAATGTTTGACAAGAACAGGGACTTCCTCTCGTGATGTTTTTCGTCCGAGAAAATTAACATGGAACTTTCTATGGTTACAAGAAGATCATCAATGCGAGGCAATGAATTTTTCTGATTTGGAGCTCCCATGGTGGCTTATTGGTCTGGTTTTGGAGCTGAATATGGGTGATGATATTTTCCTGCTTCACCAGGATGCCTGATGATATTTATAGTAATGAAACAACGAAGCTCCTGCATTTGATATTTTAATAGTTGAGGTCAGAGCTACAAACATACAGCCAAGCTTAAAATAAATCAGATGTAGCAGTTGAAGCAACAATAACGAAAAGTTGACATCAGATCACTGATATCCTAACTCACGCTTTAATCTCACCCGTTCACTTAGATTTTCCGCATTAAATATTTGGTCCTAGCGAACGCATGGCGTGAGAAGAAGCATGATCAAGACGCTCACAAAGGTTTACTTTTTCCACATATGATGGAAGCCACCCCAAGAGTTGACTAGAAATGCCAGTGGAAGATGTCAAGGGCACACCATTTCCCTTCTCTTCTCATACTTATATCTTTATTAATTCCTTGGGATAATTAGGCCTTACATATTTGACTAAATAAAGAAGAACTTATATTCAACATATTCAGCAACTTTATTTGATTCTCGAACATTATCTTATGTTATGTTGACTAAACATTTTCGATGTTCTTTTTCAAAAAAAAAAAAAAAAAAAAAACCATTTTCGATCTTGGAGTAACAAAAAGGGGTTGGAGTATAAGGCATTACCATTATTTTAACGTGATAAAAATTACATTTCTCCATACGACGTAAGAGATCAGCGATCCCATAATTTAACAGAATCATGACAAGAATAAGGTTACCATTTCAGCTACTTCTAATGATCTATGAGTTACGTATACTACCCTTTCACCTACGTATCTCTCATTGCCATGGTGGGTGGGGTGCAGTGGGGGAACAGTTTTTTGCTTCTTTATCTGAGTATTTCCTACCTATCATGTATATGTAATTACACAAAACTATTCTATAATCGAGCTTCGTACAGTCCAGCAAAATCCTCCTATTCGGCATGAAATGCAAAGCTTATACCTGAATAAAGGAATAGAATGATGGTTGCACTGTCATCGGCTTTTAACAGCTGGATATCTTTCTCTCCATATATAAACCGCTACTTCTACCATGGCTCTAGCAGCATGGGAGCATCCTCGGGTTAAAGCAATGATGTTTACCACTTCTTCATATAAGAGAACAACCCAAACCTAAGACAAGAAATTGTTTTCCAATTTGAGATTTATATGCAATGCATAAGAGCGGAGTACAGGAAATGGAAGTTCAGATTGTTATGTTCTTACACCACTGTAGCGAAATCAACAAAATCATCCTAGCTCCTTCGATAGGCGATGATAAGAAATGTAAGGAACAGTTGTGAAGCCGAAATCCTTCAAGCGAAAATCCCCAAAAGACCATGACATGGAAAGCCAGTGGTGTCAACGCGGGGAACCTCTGCTTCAGCTGTTAAGAAGGGAGAAACCAAGGGATCACAGCCATTAAACGTCTAATGTAATGTTGATATCGATTTCCGGCATGAGGAGAGAAGTGAATGATCTCAACAATCGCCTTTTTCTAATGAAGCCCTATGATCAACTGATCACACCAGTGTAGGTTCGTTGCATCTTGTTTTTCTTTCTTACATTTTCTTTAACTGCTGCAGACACACCAATCAAATACTCCTACCACTTTTGAAACACGAGTTTAAGTCACTGTAACTATCCTTAAGGGACGAAAAAAAAAGGTTTATGAATAACCACTTCAACAGAAGCAGCAAATCGTCATGGACAACAACATGTGGCTTCCGCATACATATTGAAAGGAAACTCATTAATGGAGAGCTTAGAAAAATGCAGAAAACGAAATACCGTATGCATGAGCTACCTGGGAAGGTAAGAGAATTAGGCTAATGGTCTTATGTAATATTTGTATAACAAGAAAATAAATCATCAAGATTGCATGTCTACTAACAAATTGCATGATTACCTGAAAGGCTTCAGAAGGATTACGACACAAATTGCAATGTGAAATTTACTGGTCCATTGACTACCAACATGGTCTAAACTAGAATTCTTCTTAATCTCGTCGCCATCATCTTCTGCTTTTTGCCACAAAGTGCAAGACAGCAACTCCTACATGCCTGCCTTTCTGCAGCCAGAGCTCCAACTGCACAAAAAGCAGGCAACAACATTGAAAACAAGATGAGGAAAAAACTAAACAATAATTTAATAAAATAATCTGCTGAGCATCCACAATTTTGTCCCGCTACAATCGATCAAGGAAAATAAACTATGCATCTCATAAAACATCATCAGAACACTAGAAGATTTGCATGTCTAATGACATAATGTGTGGATCAAAGATCTCATCATTGCGCTCCTTCCCATCCAAATTGCTTATCCACACCAAGTTCAGCCCAAATGCGAAGATCTGGTTAAATCAACCTCAGTATCAACTCACACTTTATCAAAGACCTCGATGTTCTATCTCTGAATCTTCTGCAAGCAAAATATATATATCAAAGCTCAGCACATCCACACCCCACATTCCAGACGAGAACCTGCAACATAGTTCAAACAATCGAAATAGTAAACTTAAAACTCAGAGCAGCTGGTTTCTTCATGATTGGCCAGCCACTAAGATTTCTTCATCTTTTCAGAAGAGCATCTGTTCAGGAGACATAATAATGAAAGAACAAAACTGAAACCCAGATATCCAGCGATTCCAGGATTATTAAATGTCATCTAATATTATATATAGGAAACAGGTCAACCAATGTTGATTGAATAATTACTAAAATTTAAGTTTTTCCTTTCGACATCCCCATATAATAGGATATAGAGTACAATAAAACTCGCAACGCCACAAGGACAGGAGTTACATGTAAAGTAACAATTTAGCACCCTTGAATTGGGAATTTTATGGCTCGGTTTCTGATTAGCAGCAAAAGCAGTGTCATGTTATCCTACCAATCGACTGTCCAAATCAATGAGTAGAAATCATTGGTACTTTGTCCCAATAATGAATTTGGCCTCATCAGATCCTTCAAATGATGGCAACTAGGCTGGCAGAAGCTGACCGGAGGTAATCTGTCGGTATCATGTGTATAACGACAGGAAGCATTGCAGGTTTTGCTGCAAATCATGCTTGTTTGTGATGATTCTGTACAAAGCAAGCAATAAAGTGCAGCTTCTTTGGAAGGGCTATCGGATTGCACTGGTCTTGTAGATGGCATATAACAACAACACTGGGATCGCGAAACTGTAGACAGGGAAATGCAGAAATGGATTCATCTCGTATGCTATCGCCAAGTGCCTGCAACTCTGCACATGAAAGGAAAATAGTCATCATGAAACAGTTACCCTGTCAAAAGTCTTTCGTCGAAGACATGGAATGAGAAAGAAAGAGGCAATTCTGGAAAACGGTAAGAGTTCATTGACATTGTAAAGAACGATGGAAAACAATATGAACACAATTTTGTCCTACAAAGAACCCATCTTCCTGGATCATCAATCACAGTCTGGAAAATGTTTTCTTAGTCATGTGAACAAAGAAATGCGAAAACTAAAGAGTAACCAATTTGTGCTGGGATTAATAAATGGCTAGTCAAGAAGAGTTTACAGTATACATCACTTTGTTCATTAGCATCTGTAAATGTAGTTCTTCGACAAAACTAGACAGAAGAAAACTTGAATTTTTATTTAATCTTACATTTGTCCTTCTGCAAAATGCTATTCTACGTTCATATTTAGGATGAGAACCGGCTCATGTTCTCTTTCCCACATTCACATACTTATAGGCTTCTAACAGCCGCCCCTATCCATTAAAAACATACTATCAGAAGCCGAAGAAACTTAGAAATTTGCTACATTATGCAATCTGTAATGTTGATATTGATTTCTAGCTTAGGAAGACACGCAAACAGTGATTCTAAAGTCTTTTTTTTTAATGTCACCTATAATTGGTTCATATCAGCATTTAAAAAGATGGTATGCCTTTTTTTCTTTCCAACAATTTTTTGTTATCTAATAACGAGCTGACAAACCAATTCACATACCTACTGTTGAAAACAAGGGTTTAAGTGACCGTAACTAATAACCCTCCTAGGACAATATCATGGGTGTCCACACCAGATACAGTAATAATAGAGAGCCAATTGAAAAAACAGCAGTTTGCGAATAACTAGTCCCACACCAGCAGCAGATACGCATGGATAACAACATTTGGTTTCTGATATTGAAAGAAAACTCGTTCATGGAGAACTTTCTAAGAAAAACGCAATTAGGCAAAATTCAGGATGCATGAGCTATCGGGAAAGGTAGAGATTTTGACAAATGGTCTAATGCAATGTCTGTATAACATGAAAAAAATCGTACAGAATGCATGTTTACTGACAAGGTCGAAATATTACCTGGAAATGCTTCAAAAGGATTACAACACAAATTGCAATGAGAAATTTTCTGGTCCAACGCCTACCAACATGGGTACTAAAACCAGAATTCTTCCTGATCTTGTCGCCATCGTCTTGTTTTTTGCCACAAAGAGCAAGAAAATGACTCCTGGATGCCTGCCTTTCTGCAGCCAGAGCTGCGACTGCCCAAATAGTGGGCAACACAATGAAAAATAGATGAGGAATGACAACAACAATTACATCTGGAATGCCAATGAACTCTAACTTTTTCCCTTCTCCTGGATGTTTCATAACCCACCCCTTGAATGTCATATACAACCTTTCACCATTCTCAATGAATACTTGCCCTGAAAACCAAGGGAACAAAACAAGGGAAAACAAGTACCCTAGCAACCCAAACCACAATAACCGTAAACCATAGAGCTCGGTTAAGACCCATAAGACACCGTTTACAACTCCTTTTCTGTTGCAGATGTTTCTAAGGGAGTATTGCTTCTTGGAAAAAATCGGAACAACAATTGGTAAAAGAAGAATGGATATACCAAACCCGATGAACAACCAGAACAGCGGATAATAAAGAGCATCCCATTGACAGCCCAGGACTAAAAACTCCTTCCATGTCCATGACACGGTACCGCTAACTCCATTGACCGAGAATGGTCTTAGATCAGATAAGGTTGATTGTCCCTTGATGTCAAAAGCTTCTATTTGGAACCAATATCTTAGAGGAGATTTATCCATGTAAGCTTCATAAAACCATGGAATAGAGTAAAGATCGCCTCTTGAAGAAGAGCCACTGTGCTTCTCCATTGTTGCCTCCATGACTTTAACAAGATCTCCAGACCTTGAATCATAGACCCTAGCCAAGACTTTTTCAATGGGCAAAACAGAGAAAACAAGCGCCCTTATTGTCATATACGATGAGGTGTCCACGGACTTGCAGTCATGGAGCATGGATCTGGTCAACATCAACCGAGAGTCCAGTGGAAAAGTAGGCACTACGAATGTTTTCTTGGCCTCTGACGTAAAATTGAAATCGACAAAGGAAACGTGACCACGATCAATAGCCAGTATCCGCATCATCCTACTTTTCCTCCAATCACCAATTTCCCACTCCCAGAAATCCTGACTTTGTTGAGCTCCATCTGAACAGTTCACATTACTGCCTTGAGGCTTTCGATGCATATCTAATTGGAATAGAGGATTGCCAGACTGATGATGCCGTTTCATGTTCTTTCCTAGTCTTGTGTGGAGATGCCCACAAATGTAAGCTGATGTGGAATGTTTGTGAAACACATCCTTTAATGTCCTTCCCGATTGAGCAGCTCTCGAAAATGAAAGAGGAAAATGCCCGTATATCACCTTAGTCACCGGTTTGTTTGTCTCAGAGTCCCACTGTGACAGCTCGGCATCCACTTCAGCTAATAGTTCATCAGTTGGATGCCCAAATAGATTGGTTGGACCTCGTAGTCCAACGGCCATTGTTGTATCAATTCCAACGAATTGATATCTGCGGTCACTACTCTGGATGATTCAGAAAATTCATTCAAATGGTTATGGGATATCATAATAAATCAAGACCATAAGAAAAAAGGTATGATGTACAATTGCTGAAAACACAACCTTTAGTGGTACTATCAGAGAGCAAGATTAAAGTATCACAATCTGTTAAATGACAAATTTCCATTTCTTAAAGAAAAAATACATGCAAGGTACTTGCGACATCACTAGAAAGTTGCGAGAGATACAGTACCTCGAGAGTGACACTGTTCACAGCCGAACTTCTTCCAACTCCAGCGTTAAGGCTGTATTTTGAGAAGAAATCCAAAGGGCCACCAGCAGCAGGGACTCCAAAATTGTCATGATTCCCTCGAAGATCATAGAAGATACTCTTATCAAGACCACTCCTCTTCACTACTTCTCTCATTACGCTCTGGTATTCAATCCACTCTCGTTCACCTTGCTTCATCATCAACATATCTTGGCTCTTTGCATCTTATGGGGAATGAAAATAGAGTAAGATAAGCAATTCAGATATCGAAAATGTTTTATACTGGCTAGCTAATCAATGAGAGACCAGAACTGGCATCAGCAACTGATCTCGTATTCAACATTGATGACTGACAGGTTATACTCTTTTGCAGCTTATCATACAAGGCAAGAAGCATTGTGATTTTGCCTAAACATGCAACCAAAAAAAAAAAACCATGAACTGCAATTCTTTTTTTTATTCATAATTGTAGGAACCAGTACGGAGATTATTACTAATAATAATAATTATTATTAAACCACTGCCTACCAACCTACCCCAAAAAATCAACCAAGTCAACTCCTTCCAAAAAAAAAACCAATCAAACAAAACCAAATTCACATTTTCAATAAACCAATACAAATAGAATATTCTCATATACCAGTAAGATCCCCCGTAACAAAGACGAGGTCAGGCCTCACAACCCGAAGCGCCGGGCCAATCAACTCCTGGAAATCACGGGCCCGATCGGGATGATGAACGCTGAAATGAGTATCCGATAACTGAACAACCCACGCGACGGAATCGGGGTAGCCCTCGACTTGGATTACTTGACGTGAATTGGGTTGATGGGTTTGATCGGAATTGGTGGAAAATGGTGCGGCGAGAGAGAGGAAGAGGAGGATGAGCAGAATCATGGCGACCGTTATTAACCGTTGATGGGGAGGATCACGGCGATGACCAAGTTGAGAGGGTTTTGAGAATTTGGGAGTTGTGTTACTGTGTACTGTGTTCGTAGAAACCTCTGAAACTCAATCGCAGCAAAAAAAAAACCTTTTCAGAGAGGAGAATATAAAAAAGAAGGGACCACTTAATGCGTATGATCATCTCAAATATTAAAATTTATTTTCAAATTTAGGAAATGCAGAAAAATAAATACACGTAACAAACTCTTCATCCCTATTCCTTAATAACTCTATATAGTTCATTTTTTTCCTTATTTTTAGGAAATGAAAATTAAAATTCCTAAATCAATTTTTTTTTCATAATTTATATTCTTTATGGGTAGATGATAATTATTAAAAATATATATATAAAGTTATTTTTTAAAAGGAAAAAGTTTCTTTTGGAAAAAATTCTACTTATCACCTATAATAAAAAACAATATAGTAGTCCTATATAGTAGAAATAGGGATAAAGAAACTGCTGCGAATAGTCTTACGAATTTACAAAAATATCTTAAATCTTTATATTTACAAAAAAACTAATCAAATCGTATGAATTTTTCAAAAACACTACTCAAATTATATTATATTTTTAAAATAACTATTATCATTAGTAAAAGCGCTATCTTAAATTATTTTTTGTTATTTTTTCTTGTTTGATCTATTTATTAACATACTTTTTTCATCCCTTTTTATGAAAAACTATTATTTTAACATTATTTCGACATTTTGATCAACTTTTTTGTTTCTCGAATCTTTGTTATCTTGTTAAATTTCTCTAATTCAACCATTAAAATCATGATGATTGTTATTTTAAGTGTAAAGATAAAAATATTAAACAAGGAAAAAAGAGAAAAATATCATAAATTGTTAAAGTCAATGGATTCATCAAGGACAATAGGTATTATACAAATTTCATATGATTTGGATAATCTTTTTGTAAATATAAAGATTTGAGATAATTTTTTTTCCATAAATTTCTAAGATTTAAGGTGGTTATATATAACTATCCCAAAAAATAAAGGGTGAATTATCCATAATTATACTTCCTTCATCTTACAAAGAATGCAACTTTTTGACCGGACACGTGTGTCGATGTAAAATTTGATACACATGCAATGACGATCAAACGTAGTTTTTTTTTTTGTAAATTTATCATAAAACATTGTGGTTGTGTAAGTTACACATTTCAACCTAATGCATGTTGTGGAACGATCAGATGTGATTTGATACGAAAATGAGACTTATATTCATACATATAAAAAAATATAAAATACGTATATGTTGCATTCTTTGTGGGATGGAGGGAGTAATTTTTTAAATACATAACGAAAAATAATTTTAAAAAGTTATAATTTATCCATATTAACTAATCTTTAATCCTATTTTCATCTTCATCCTAACCCCTATGATCACTCTACCTTGGACGGAATCTTTGTCGAAATCCAACCGTGTCGTTGCAATCTTTGTCGGTATCCGACGGCATCGTCAGAATCTTCATCGTAATCCGACGACGCCTTCAGAAGTTTCACGGATTTCGACAAGGTCGTCAGATTGTTGTTCGGAATCTAAAATAGAGGGCCTGAATAAAATCAAAACAGAGCGTTTGAAAAAAATCAATAAAAAAATATCTAAACAAAATGAAACAGAGTGTCTGAACAAAATAAAACAGAGCGTCTTAAGAAAAAAAACACAGATGCTCTGTTTCAAAAATAACATAGACGTTCTGTTTCAAAATAACAAAGACGTTTTGTATCTCGAAAAACAGAGACACTGTATCTCGAAAAACATAGGCACTGTTTTTTGGAACCAAAAACAAACAAAGCATTTAAAAAAAATGAAACAAAATGACTTTAAGGACAAAAAAAAAAGCAATGACAGTTAAAAAAACATATTTCATAATCCATCACCAAAGAACACGGCAATCTAAAATTTCAAATGAAAAATCAAATCAAAGCAAAGTAAACAAAGAAACAATGTAACCACACCGCATCACACACGAGCGCATCCAACAACATGGACCTATATCAATCAAACTACTACTATTACGATTTTCAACCTTCTAACAATTACATATACGAATAGTTCAACTGATTGAATGTTCGAAACAAAACGAGATAAAATTTACACTATCTCAAAGCACAAATAATCACATCTGATCTGTCTTGCTGGACACCGCTTCGAATTGGACTTGACCAAATCATCAACATATGGTTAGATTTCGAATCAAAGAACATTATTTCAACAAAAAAAAAAAAGATATTTAAAACTAGGTACATGAAATGTGGAGAGACGGGGACGATCGTAAGGGGAGACCAAAGAGATCTCCAAGGGAAGGTGAGATCGGTCGTTGCGGTGGCCGACGATAAAAACGACGGTCGTCGTGGTGGTGAGCGATGGAGGCGACGGCGTTGGAGTTATGGTAAATTGGAGAGGGATGGTGAGGAGGAAAACAGTGGCGGGGAGGAGGAGGAAGGGGAGAAAGACAGAGGAGGGTAACGTGAATGATGTTAAAATTGTATATTTTGAAAAATATATTTTTGTGTGTATGTTAGGGATTAATTTTGAAAAGGTATAGTTTTGGATTATTTTCTGAAAAATAAATCAAAATCTCTTTTTATACAAGAAGAAAAAAAGTAAGAAAAAGTTGAGAATAATATCTAACATGGTACCAAAACCTTTCACAATAAAAGGATTATAATTAGAGCTATAAATGAATAGAATAGAGTCGAGTTTGAGCGAACTCAAACTTGAACACTTACTATTCATTCTGAGTCGAACATTAGTCGAACTCGAACATGGGATAAAAATAATTGAGTTCGAGTCGAGTTCGAGTTTATGTTCGTTGAGTATCGAACCTCTCATCGAGTAGTTTGTCGAGTAACGAGTCGAGTCAAATCCGAGACGAACCCGAATCGAAAAACTATATATCCATAAATTAATTCTGAAATTTTGATGAACTAAAATCGACCATTAACAAATTAAATTACATATTAGTTACAATCAAAAAATTAATATATTTAATTGTATCAATGCCAACATGTCATTGCATCAAAAAAGCAGTAGAACTTATAATGTAAAGCATCGATTATCAAGATTTCAAAAAGTAGTACTACTTGCGCCGAGCAATCGACTTTTATTCTGGTCAACTTTGGTACTCTGTCTCTGTATCGAGAACTCCCTAAGGTTTTGATCCTTTTGGATATTTTGATTTTGAGTTCTCAGTGATTTACTTATTCTATAAATTTTTTGAATATTTTTAAATATCAACTCAGTTAGAAACAAAACTAATTAGTTTTTTAGGACTCATCGAATTATATTTTATAAAACTAAATCTTTTAATATTTTCAAATCCAATTTTACAATTACGATAAATAAATGAGATTGAAAAGCTACAATTTAAAAATTTATTATAAATAAATAAAGAGTTCACGAACTTCTCAATCGAACACGAACTCGAATTATTCATGAATATTATACGAATAGTTCACGAACTTCTCGAGTCGAACACTTCGAGTTCTTGGAACCCAAAAAATCGAGTCGAGTCGAGTTCGTTTTCATTCTCGAGTCGAGTCGAGTCGAGTCAAAGTTTTATCGCGTCAAAATAGAACCATTCACGAACAGTTGAGTTCATCTACTGCTCCAATTACGATTGTCTTTAGTTACGATAGAAGGTAACCATCCATCATCTATAACTCTACAGATTATGAGTCGTTTTGTGATATGATATGAAATTCTATCTTAGCAATAATCAATATAGTTTTGGTTGATCTGAATTTCAATATGTTGATTTTACGAGCATCTCGATGCATATTGCCATAACAGATGAGAGTCTCAATACCCTCCTCCCTCTCTAAAGCATGAAGGAACTCTACATGAAGCTGGGTGGAAACAAAAACCAAGGTTTTCTGATCAGGACAAATATGTTCTCTAATCAAATATAGCAGAGCTGCATATTTCTCTTCCTGCCTCAAGGTGAAAAAGGTCAGCTTCTAGCCAAGACTGAGCTTCTTGACCAAATCAAGCAGCACAATATCAGGATTGCGAAGCCCTGCCTTCAAAAATTCATTTAGTGAAGTAGGTAAAGTTGCACTGGAAAGCAAAGTCTGTCGGTTCTCACTCAGCTGGGATAGAGTCATATGCAACTGCTCAGCAAAACCAATCCCAAACAAAGAATCAGCTTCATCAAAGACTACATACTCGATTTGTTGGGTTTTTTGTTTTTGAGCTCAATTCCTATGTGGAGAAAGGCCCAAAAGCTTTAAGTCCAAAACCCTTCATGGAGAGCCTTCAGGGTGAAGCAAAATCAGCCGTAGAGGAAGAGAGAACCAGCCAGAGAAGGAAGAGGAGAAATCTGTCACTTAAAAAACAAACTACCACCGTAAAATCATATTTTCTGATTCGTTCATCGTTGGATCGGGTTGAAATTTTATCCTCATGTTCTGAACATTCAGTTCTTCATTCTGAACGGTTGGATCAACAAGATAAGGTTTGAGGTGTGAGATATTATCTCGACAGCAACTCAATTTTTGAGATTGTCTATCTCTTTCTTTTTCTATTTGCAAGCCTTGTCGTCTTACTGTTTTGGCTGACTGTTTGCACGTTTGTGTGCACTTGATTGTGAACATCTTGTACTCTAATTTGGTCATAGTGGAGCTGGTTCATTGTTCTTGACGACACGTGGTTTTTACCCTTAATTTTGAGTGGTTTTCCACGTTAAAAATCTTGGTGTTCGTGTCATTATTTTTCTGTCATATATTTGTTGATTTGCTCCTATCAGGTTCTTACAAGTGGGGGATTGACTCTGCTGCCTCATATTCCCTGTTAGCTGCTGGGCTCAGGAACGGGTGCAGGTTTGTGGTGTTTCGATGAGATTGACGAGGTGTTTGGTGGGAAAACATTCCCCTTTTCTATTTTTTTTTTCTTATTGTGAGCTCATACATCAATATGCAAATGTTTGCATACATATATACACGAGTACATGTGACGCATACATCATGCCTTACGTTGCAACCTTCGTGGTGAGTTCTTCCTCTTTCTCCACTCAGGATTAACTAACGGCTCACATACTCCTCCCTAATCCTGATATGGCTTAAGATCACGAACACCCATCAAATGACGCTTCGTTGCTAGCTTTACTCCTGACATTGCCTTTGTGAGTGTGTCCGTTCTCTGTTCTCCGGTGTTCACGAACTCCACTTGAATCTGTCCTTTTTCCACACATTCTCTAATGAAGTGATACCTTGTCTCAATGTGCTTACTGCGACCATGAAACACAGGATTCTTCATTAGGGCGATAGCAGACTTGTTGTCCACAAAGAGGGTTACTGGCTTTAGTTTCATCTTCGTAACTTCACTAAGCATGTTTCTCAACCATAAAGCTTGGCATGCGGCTGCTGTGGCAGCCATGAATTCGGCC